>JAKUCM010007338.1:0-44848 GCA_023374145.1 Lepidium sativum | reverse complement strand
GGATAATAGAGGTCGCTAGAACGTTGATGAATATTATATGCCATGTCAATACTATGCCTATGTTTTTTTTTTGTCCAAGTTTTTTGTGAGACATTCTAGATGAAACCTCTCTTGTTTCCCTTGGGCCTCGAGAATCAACACCAACCGAAACCTCTCTTGTTTCTTGTCCTTCATGATCCTTAATGTCTTCAATGTCAAATTAGAAGTCTTGATCATGACTCGTGGTTGTAGTGTTGTTGCTCAATTTCCATTTAAACTTCTTGAATTTATTGAATGCTTCATCTTTCTCCTTCAATAAACTCGTTACCTACTTTGATCATCAATAAACACAAATATGTACCTAACACCAGCTGCTGTGTTTGGTGTTATTGGTCCACAAAGATCTCCATAAATCAACTCTAGATTCTTCTTTGCTCAAAAATTTGTTGCTTGTGGGAAAACTTTCCTGACTTGTTTCCCAAGTAAGCATAATCCACATACCTCTTTATCGATGCTCATCTTTGGTAAGCCTTTAACACAACTTCCTTTGATCATATTCTTCATTTTCTCGAGATTTATATGTCCAAATCTTGAGTACCATCGACTAAACTCACTAGTCTTAGAAATATGAAGTCGTATAATATCCTTCACATCCATCTTTACCTTGTACAATCGATTTTTTGACCTCTTAGCTTGGACAAGCAATTTTCTCTCTTGATCATGCATAAACAAATTTTCTCCTTCAATTCTTATGTCACAACCTTTCTTTGTTGCTTGCCCAAGACTAATGATGTTACTCTTCAAATCTGGGATATAATACACGTCTTTCATCCCTTTTTGGTCGCTCCTTCCATCAATAAAAGATATTGATCCTTTCCCTTTGATGTCTATACGAGAGTCATCACCAGACCACGCTTTTACAGTGATGGACTCGACTAGTCTCAAAACTTACCTCATGTCTCTGGTCATATATTGGCTAGCTCCATTGTCAAGATACCAAGTGTTTCCCTCCTTATTTTTTGTCTTGAATTTACTTGGTACATCAAAGTCTCCATTACCTTCGCCCTTGTTCCATTTCTTAGACGACCTACAACATCCTCGAAGCTTGCTGTTTTAAGATCTAAGAGTTGCTCAAGAGATGCCATCATAAGGATGTATTTCTTTCTAGGAAGACACTTGAGAAACTTCTTCACCAACTTTGTTTCTTCAATTTTTGCTATGAGAAAATAAGATATATATGAAATTGTCGATAACTTTCTCACAAAGTCATCTATTGATTCGGTTTCTTTCATCTTAAGACAGTTATATTCGGACATCAAGGTTTGTAACCTTGCTTCCTTAACACGTTCAACTCCTAGATATCGACTTTTGATGACCTCTCTTACCATTTTTGTCGTGTATAATTCACCAACTTGTAGAATATGATCCTCCGGTATTGATTGGAAAAAGAGTGCCATCGCCATGTTATTCTTCATTTTATCATCAATTTCTGTTTTAAAATTACCTTACATGCCTCGTGTACGTTGAGACATACTTTCATCCTCATGGCCCAAACAATATAGTTAGTTGCGGTTAACATCGAACATACTATAAAAACACTACAAGAGAACATTTATTTAACGACGTCAATTTACGAAATTTTGGAGACGTCATAAATTAGGGACATCTTAGCAACTCCATTACGACGTAATTGTATTTCGTCGTAAAAGAGTTATAAATGGACAACGAAAATTTTCTTGGTAACTTAGTTGGCATTTTACGACGCATTGAAAATGCCTTGCCATTTACTAAACATTTCGTCGTAAAGTAGTCCCTAAGTTGCAACTTATTTACGACGTTTATTCTTTACAGAGAGTTAACAACAAAATTGGAAATTTGGTACACACGTTTTTTGTGATACGTAATTGGTTATTGAAAAAATCTAACATACGACGTAAAAACATATATAAAGATGATTTACAATGATTTTAGTCTCTATTTTTTGCAAGTCTTTTAGGACGAAATGATTTACAATGATTTAAAGATGAAATTTTAAATTAGATATTTAGGTTAGTTACATACGTTGTAAATTACTCGTATTTGATGTTAGGTTGTAAAATCATTGTTAAATTTTTGCGTATATAAGGAGGATGTATCTCTTCATAATACATAACACAACACACACAAAAATGTTTGGGAGAAGAAAAAATGTTTTTGAGAAAAAATAACGGTTTTGGGAAAAAACAAAAAATATCTTTTGGTGGTGATATATTCGAGCAATGGAAGTGGTTATATATGCATAGAGATGCTACTGGAATAGTGACAAAGAAGTTTATGAACGGGGCAGAAATATTCATGCACAAGACAAGTCAAACTGAAATCACGTTTGAATCATGTAAGATGTTTTGTCATTGTCGGAAATGCAAAAATACGAAATTCGTCCGAGTAGAAAATGTTTGGAATCATCTATTAAATAAGGGGTTTACACCATATTATTACATTTGGTTTCACCATGGGGAAGGTGATAGTGGTGGTGGGAATGATGAAGCAAGTAGTAGTAATTTTAATAATGTTGAAGGTAATATAGGTGAATCGAGTAATTTGCATGATGTTGGTTATCAGAATAAGATTCATGGGGTTGTAGAGCATGATAGGATTCATGATATGGTCACAAATGCATTTCAGGAAACTAATACTGAACTTGTAGTTTCCGAGACACCTAATTTAGATGCAAAAATGTTTTATGACATGTTAGATGCTGCAAACCAGCCTCTCTACTAGGGATGTAGAGAAGGTATGTCTAAATTATCATTGATAGCTAGGATGATGAACATAAAAACAGAATGTAATTCATCTCAGTTATGCATGAATATGTGGACTGAATTGCTCAAAGAGTATTTGCTGGAAGACAATGTGTGTGCTGAATCATATTACGAGACGCATAAATTGGTGTTTAGTCTTGGTTTGCCTTGCGAAATGATTGATGTTTGTATACACAATTGTATGATCTACTAGAAAGATGATGATCTGTTACAAGAATATCGATTCTGTAAGAAGCCAAAATATAAGCCACAAAGGAGTGGGCGGAAGAAGGTATCGTATCAATGGATGTGGTACCTACCAATAAAAGACAAGTTAAATAGATTATATCAGTCTGAAAGGACAACAGCGGCGATGACATGGCATGCAGAGCATTCACAGACGGATAAAGAGATCAATCATCCATCAGATTCAAAGGCGTGGAAACATTTCAATACAGTACACAAAAAATTTGCTAGAAATATTAGGAATGTTTATCTTGCTCTATGCACCGATTTTTTAGTCTGTTTTGAATATCTGGCAGACAATATTCTTTGTGGTCAGTAATCCTTACGCCTTATAACCTTCCTCCGGGGATGTGCATGGAAAAATAATTTTTATTCCTAAGTATACTAGTTTCTGGTCCTAAACATCGAAAGTGGTCGCTTGATGTATTTTTGCAACCTCTGATTCATGAGCTAAAAGAGTTACGGTGACGCATGGGGTTCGAGCATATGATTGCCCATCCCAAACAAATTTTACGATGAAGATGGTGCTTATATGGACAATAAGTGACTACCCTGCCAACAAAATGTTATGAGGTTTGATAACACATGGGAGATTGGCTTGTTTGTATTGCCTTGGGAGGACGAATGCATTTCAACTGAAGAATGGGAGGAAAATGTCTTGGTTTGATTGTCATCGCCGATTTCTTCCATTGAACCATCCTTACAGACGAAACACAACTTTATTCAGAAGTAAAGTTAAGGTAAAGGATCCCCCACCACTGTATCTATCAGGGGAAGATATTGAAGCAAACATTGATTATTACGGTGCTTTAGCAACCATTCCTGAAGGAGGTAATTGGCATGTTCGTAGTAATATGTCGGAATATTATGGACAATATAATAACTGACATAAAAAGAGGACATTTTTGGAGCTGCCATATTGGAAATATTTGCTTATTCGACATAATTTGGATGTGATGCACATCGAGAATAATTTTTTCAAGAATATCATGCATACAATACTGAACATAGCCGATATAACTAAGGATAACAGAATTTCACGATAATACTTGCCAGCTATTTATTCTAGAAGTGAGTTTCATATCAAAAGCGACGGAAATATTCCAGTTCCTATATTTAGGTTGTCATCGGAGGCGAAAACAACGTTATTCAATTGGGTGTCATCAAAAGTGAAGTTTCCTGATTGGTATGTTTCAAATCTCTCCAGATGTGTTGAGCAAGGGAAAAAGTTTACAGGGACTAAAAGTCATGACTGTCATGTGTTCATGCAATGACAATTACCATTTGCTTTGGCTGAGTTACTTTCGAAAAATGTACATGAAGCACTTACAAGTATTTGTTTTAACATAATTAAGTAATGAATATATACATATATATATCACTTATATATGTGCGCTACATATTTAAGGTATTGGGGTTTTTTTCGAGATTTTAGTGCATGGACACTCATAGGAGAAGGTTTGGAACAACTTTCAATGAACATACCGCTCTTGTTGTGCAACTTAGAGAAGATATTTCCTCCTTCGTTCTTTGATGTTATGGAACATCTCCTATCGCACCTTCCCCATGAAGTATTACTGGCTGGACCTGTTCATTTTCGATGGATGTACGCATTTGAGCGGCTTATGAAAAATCTGAACGGCAAAGCAAATAATCTGGCAAAAGTCGAAGGGTCAATCGTTGCTGTAGTCTGACAGAAGAAACTTCACATTGTACTACTCTGCACCCACCGTTCACACAGAGCACCTATGAGATATGACGATGGTGGAGTTGCATCTTAGCATCACAAACATAGCAAGTTAGCTTCATTCTATATCCTAGGATCAAATAGTCCGGAATCAATTGGTTCATTTCGATTAAAATAACTCCTTGTGGTCGATTTATTTTTGGTGGAGATTTACCCTTGCAACAAGAATCTTGTACGTCTCTACATGTGCCCGATCAAGCTATAGAGCTAGTTGTGCTAATTGATCCAGCAAACCGAGAATACGAAGTTCTCCCTGCAGATGATGTTGACAACGAGGACCGTGACGAATTTGATGAAAGTGATAATCCGAGTAGTAGAATTGATAGTAATGGTGAAGAATCTGATTGATACCATTGTTTAACATGTATGAACACAGTAGAGATTTCATGTATCTTCAACAATCTATATTGTATCAGTCGGAGTTTATAATCATATGAAATTAATAAATTAATTATGTATGCTAAATTTAAAACATGTATATAACCGTTGAAAACATATATATTACAATAAAAACATATACATAAAATGAAAAATATAATGCCACAAAAAAAAGAAAAAAAACGAATGTCATAATGTCGATGACACCAAAAAGAAAAAAAAAGAAAAGTCGCAAAGTCAACGGTACCAAAAAGAAAAAAAAACAAACATCGTAATGTCGACGACACCAAAAAGAAAAAAAAAGTCGCAAAGTAGACGGTACCAAAAAGAAAAAAAATAAACATCGTAAAGTCGACGGCACGGAAAAGAAAAAAAGAAGAAAATGTTGTAAAGACGACAACACGAAAAAGAAAAAAAAAAGGAAAACGTCATAAAGACGATGGCCAAATAAAAAAAGAAAACGTCATAAAGACGACAACAAAATAAAAAAATAAAAAAAACAAAACGTCGTAAAGACGACGGCAAAATAAAAAAAATAAAAAAAATGTCGTAAACTGGAGGGTAATATACCAATACGTTTAGGAGATAAGGTATTAAAAAAAGTGAAATACTTTTACCGACACATCTTTAATTTGTAAATTCAAAAAAATTTAAAAACATATTTACAAGTCTTGCGTTGTAAATTAGAACCTAATTTTACAACTTCTTTACGATGAAAATTGGTTTACCAACACTTTTACAAGGCTTTCGTTGTAAAGTAGAACCTAATTTAGTAACTTCTTTACGACGGAATCTAACTTCCCAACGCGTTTACAACGCCCCGTACTTCCTATATAATCCTCACGAAAGATGCAACATCCTTGCTCATTTCTCAATTCTCCTTCTCTCTCACCAAAGATGCAAGATCTTTATGATATATGGCATTAGAATTATATTAGAATTTAGAATTTACTGTGGAATTTAGAATTTACTGTGGAATTTAGAATTTACGGTGGAATTGATAATTATTTTTAATTGAATTGTAGATACTTTATATATGGCTCCCCGTAAGCATACACATCGTATCCATTACAGTGACCTTATTCATGGCACTGCATCGTCGTCAACTTCCTCAGCAGTACTGGAGAAAAATTCACAGACTCACACTCCTCCAGGTTCTTTACTAACACCGGACGAGTCCGTTGACCCTTCACCAACTACTAGAGCAGTTAATTCAGACATTTTGCTACCACCAGATGCACCTTGTGCACAACATAGGATGGAAATCAACACCGCACTACATTCGCATTACATGGTTTAAGATTTTTGCGGTAATTAATTTTTTTAAAGAAAATTGAAATTATTACATTTTATTAAACCTATTTATTTACTAAATATTAAATACTAATTTAATTCTTCTTTTTTACTAGCAACGTTTTGAACAGAGACGTCTCCATCAGCGAGACAGTCAAGCATGAGTTCAATCAGAAAGCCATGTAGCGGCTTTGTAACACTGTCTCTGACTGGAAGACAAATTGGGAAGTGAAAGGAGATGATGGGAAACCTACCTTTATGACAAACGCTGTTTGGGAGGGGTTGAAGAATTATTGGGTAGACCCCGACTCAGGGAGGAGAGCTGCTCAGTGTTCTGCTTCATGGAAAAAGATTGGTCCGGATGGTTAGCCGGTCGCTATGCCTCAGACTACAGGACATATGCCTTTTGGTGTAGTAGCTATACAGATAGTAAGTGGTTTTTTAAAAATTACAAAATTTTGTTCATTTCTATTACAACTTAATTAATATTTAACTAAGTTTAACTTTTTTAGGCTGAAAAGATTGAATAAATTCCATCTCTTCTAAAATTGTACGCAGCTACTCAGAGGAACAAGTCTGGTGCTTTTATTGATCCTCCATGTGAGTGGCTACACAGGCAGGTTGAAGCTGCGGTTCAGGAGCGTCAGACTCATCTTTCCCAGGATCTCCTGATGGTACTCTTATGGAATTGAGTAATCCTGAAATCAACGCTATTTATAAGCAGATATTTAATTTAAATATTTTGTTAATCATAACTTAGATAATTCTTATTCTCTAACTACACGGTTTTTCCAGATTGCTCCGAAGAAAAAAGGACGGATAATTGGAATAAGATCTGCCCAAGATGTTCAGAGACTCACATCTAACTGGATATGCGAAAGCTCCCTTCGTAGTCAGTTGATGATTTTGCGTGAAGAAATAGCGGAGCTAAAGCAACAACAACAAACGACGGATCAAAAGTTTGTTGCAATGGAGTCCATGTTGGATATTTTGGATTCGGGCAATCTCCATGCAACAGAGACATTGGAGTGTAGATGTTGGAACCTCAGGATACGGCCTACTGAAAATGTCGATTTAATCCAACAAGTGATTGAAATTCAAGACGAGCGTAGTACAAATATGTTCAATGAACTACTACAATAAATAGTTTGTGATTTTAATAATTTTATAAACACATTTTAATATCAAATTTTATTAAAATAGTTCAATTCCTAAATTTATCAAATTACAAAATTTAAATAAATATTTTCAAGAAAAATAAATAAATAATGTTTTGTCCATAATTCGTTGGCGAAAAACGTCATTAAATGAACATAAATAAACGTCCCTAATTAGTTGTAACGTCCTTCGTCTCTAATTAGTTGTAAACACATTCGTCGCTAATAAGTTGTAAAGGTTTTCGTCTTTGCTTAGTTGTAAAATTGGTTGACTCTAATTTGTTGTTAAGAGAGTAAGTTGTAAAATCATTGTAAATCAGGCGTTGTTAGTTACTTGCAAAATATAGAACCCCTTAACGTCATTTACTTTAACAATGATTTTATAACACGTGCCATATTTTACAACGCTCTTACAACGCCTCATTTACGACGCACTTACATCAAAATCTGCGCGTTGTTACATTTTACAACAAATTCACAATGTTTTTTGTGTTACGAAAATCAGGACACGAAGAAACACATTTCGTCCCTAATTCGTTATAAAGGGATTTCACAACAAATTAGGGACGCAAATCAGAGTTGTAAACTCTATGTTCTCTTGTAGTGAAATGAAGCCTTCTCCACCTTTGTTCTTCACCGCCGATACTATAACGCCTTCGTCTCCCATGACTCCAATTTGCTTATGATTAAACCTAGCATTTAATCCTCCTTAATGAGTAAGACTCACACTTAATCGATTAACCTAAGCTTTGATACCAATTGAAGAACTTAAGAAATAAATCGATGAAATCTAAGATTATAAAGAAATAATTCTTCTTTATTACCTTAGGAAAATAACTCAAAACCTTAACTTTTATATATCTTAATTGCATACCTTATGCCAACCATTGACAGCTCTTTATATAGACTAAACTATTTCCTAATTTCAAAAAAGGAAAACAACTATGTTTTGGATAACTTCCTAAAACATCTCAACTATGTTTTGGATAATTTCCAAAAACATCTCAACTAGTATAGTCTACTAGCTTGCATCTTAAGCTACTAACTTCAAACTCACATTAATAGGGTTCAAAATCTCACAAATGAGTTTTTAAAAAATTTTCCAGTCATATATAAATTTGGTATTTAGTTATTATATCGAGTCTCCCTATATGTAACAATAATGGATACTGTGAACTCATAAGTTGAGGATGATATTCATTGATCATCTGTAATTATTTTGAGCGTGGGAACAAAACAATGTCCACCATGGTTTAATTTTGTGGTTGTTTCCACCATGTATTGTAAACGTGAAAATACCTATGGGATTTGAAAGGATTTTATCAAGTTTACCACCCATCAATGTAAAAGCGAATAAGAAATTTAAAAATCTCATATTTCTTAAAAAATGTTTAGATGTAGCCAACAAATAATCAATCAAGAGAGGTGGGGAAAAATTTTAGGGAGTCCCAGTGTGCCCCGTAAGCAACAAATGTTGTTGTAAAAGTCCTAGATTTTCCATTTTTCTCAGTACTTTCTCATCTCCATTTAATTGCATCACATTTTATATATTGAAGGAGCTCAAATTCATTGACAACTTTACCATTACAAATCATTGTAAGTACATTGACACTTTAACTTAGAAAGTGAGACCTCAGTTCAATAAGAACAATAATAACATAGATGCAAACTACCAACCCTTTTTAGCTTATTTTCTTATTAAATTACAAATTCACCTAGACCTAAAACAACACCATCGTTGGTTTATCCTCTCACTGATTCTCGACAATGTTCTCTCAGGCTACAATTTCTCTGTTCAATTGCTTCAGTTGATTGATCTTACCTCTCAAACTCCTTAAGTTTTATTTGCACTTTGCTTCAATTGATATATGGTTGGTTGGAAGGGTTTTCATTTACTAATGAGAGATCTGATTTTAATTCATTACTCACACTCTCATTTCCGCTTCTTTCGTTGTTTTTTTTTTCTTCTTGTTAGGTATTATTAGCAATGTTAAAAATGGGTTCTTACCCATTGGATACCCAAAACCCAAAAAACTTTTAAGAGCTCAAAGTCTTACTTCAACAAAAATAACAAGTGGGAATAAATTGGGTATTACCCATAATTAATGGGTTTTTCTTTCCGGGTATACTCATTGAGTATTGAGTACCAAATAGGTTTTAAAAAGGAAAATCTAAACGACGTCGTTTTCAAACTAACCTATGATGCCTTCGTTTACCCACAATCACTTACACTTCAAAGCACAATGGAGAGAAGGAAGGCTACGCTCGATGATGTGTTTGTTTTTGAGCATTTTGTGAGCGGAATTTAAGGGTTTGTTCGTGATTCTTCAATCGATATTTATGTTGGCTCTCTATGAGTTTTGATTCTCTTGTTTATCTTTCTCGAAATTGGGTTTTGAAGGAAAATTGTCATTGAGATACTAAGCTAATTCGAGTCAGATTTCATTTAACTTGACAACACCTTGTAGACTAATATGAAGCAACAACTTGTAGTAGTATGAAGTTTCTTTGGATATGATTATGTTTGAAGTTTAGTGTAACACTAGTTGATTAGTTTATTTAGATAAAGTTTGAGTATTTTGTTTCCAAATATATCTTTGTCTTTATTGTGTTTAAAGTATGTGATTTTATTTTTTGTAGAATGTATTCACATTCATGGAAGCAATGACAGCTCTAAATGTTGAGAATGAATATATATGACAATGAGTGAGGAAGCTGAAACTCAAGAAGCAACACAAAGTGCAACTCAGCCTACTCAAGCGACTAATAAACACAAAAGGTTTACTATTTGAAAAGAGTTTGTACCAATCAAAGTAGAATCATATGGCTAACAGAGAGGTCGATGCATTCATTATAATAAGAAGCTAGTCAAAGAAGCCAATCATGGAACATTAGCTTTAAAGCGTCCTTTAGAGATTTGTACAAAGAGAGTTCCACAACCAAGAAAAGAAAGGCCATATGATCGTAAAGTATATCAAAAAATGGTTAGTGAAATCATTATTCACCATGAATTGCCTTTTAGATATGTTGAGTATGAAAAGGTTAGAGCTAGGGACAAGTAATGTCAGCCTGAAACAGTGTGATAGAAACTACAAGTCGTTGTTTTCACATGATGAATGGGATCTTGGTGAGAGAATTTGTGATCTATTGAAGCCTTTCGGTATGATCACTACATACTTTTATGGGGTCAAATCTACTTATGATAAGGTGGATCCGAGTAATTTAGAGGAAAAAATTGGTGTTGTTAAGCAAAACTTGAAAGATCTTTGTGAAGATTATCACAACAAGACTCTAACCACTACCACTTTCACCAAAACGCCAACTCATGATGAACTTCTTACCGAGTCACCATTAAAGGATGATCTGAATTGTGTAAGTATCTTTCCTCTTGTTCACATTATCATTTAGTTTCCAAAATTTCATCATATTTAGTATGTTTCTATGATACATGACATCTTTGAACTTGAGAGAATATCATGATTTTTTCAGGTCGAGATTGACAAAATTTTAATATTACATATACATAATAAAATTTCTTGAAAGTTACAAATAAGTTTAAATATCAAACAAGAATAATTGGGTAGCTATATAAAACTCATATGTTACTAGATTTTTTTGGGTAGTCTTAATAAACCTCTAAGTCTTATTGGGTTTTTCTGTTTTGTTTTTTTTTTGGGTACCTAATCATTTTACTTCGATCAATCAAATGTTTAAATTTTTTTAATTTTTTATTACTACCTGCATTTGTTTGATTAATTGTGGAAATGAGTTTATACTGCACCAAATGTTCTCAATATGTTTCAGATAACAGTGATAATGGGATTATAATGAATGCATTAAACTATCACTCACTGATAGAAGTTGTATTGTTGAGTTATATCTGATACACAAGGCCATTTGGTCATACGGGTATATGTTTTAATATTTCAGGATATGACAAAGAAGGATCTTGGACCATACATCAATTTTTTTATCTCTACTTTCCCTTGCAAAAACCCATTTTTCTCAATTGACTTATATTTTATTTGAGGATTTGATTTAGTTAAATATGATATCAGTTGGCTTCCATTGGTTCTTGATAACATTATTTTACTCTAGTTTCTAAATCTTATTACATTAAGATATTGATGTAGTATAATAGGTGTCAATCCAAGTGGGAGTGTAAATACTATTCAGAATATGATAAACTACTCTAATTCAAGCCAAATTAAATCAATTGTTTGTAATCTATCAACATAATTGATGAAACAACGGGAAACATAAATAACAATCAAATAAGTAAAAGATGAACCTAATTGAGAAATTCTAGAATGGTGGAAATCAAGTGTAGTGGAAATAGAAATCTGTGCAGTTAAAACAACTAAGCAATGCATGATGAAAAAGGTTTCCTAAAGGGCGGAGTTTATGGATAATCGTCCCACTTAAAGTAACTAAATCGCTTCACAAACTCAAACAGAGCGGACCTCTAGGTAATAAATTTATACCTATTAAGCCACTCTCGTGGCAAACAATCTTAGTAAAGCTATCAACTCACATTCTCATCATAGGTTTGATGCAACAATTTAAATGAGCCTAATAAGCACCTTAGACAATTAATCACTTAAGATGAGGATCTAAAGGTCTAAACACCTATTGAGAGCTAAAAGTCTAAGATCATGTTTCAATTGATCAAAAAGGAACAAGCATAGACAACACTGAAAGAAACGAGATCAATACTATTATACTCTTAAGCAACTTAAAAAACATTAAGATCCACATTGGCCTAATTTGTTCTTTCAGGAACCCTAAGTTAACTACTCAGAAACCATGGTGAAACAATCAAAATGGATGGCATGATCATAAAATTGAGAAAGTAAGGTATAATGAAAGTAAACTAGTATTGAATTTAAAAGATCATAAAATGAAAGTGAATTCTTAACTAGAATTACAACAATGAAAAGCTCAAAAGATTTCTGAATTAGTGGTAAAAACTTAGATAAAAAATCTTCGTAACACAAAGGAGGTATTTATACTAATCCCCCGTTAAACCTAAAAAATGGAAACAAACAACTAAGTAAGCTAGGTGACCCGACTTCGTGGGTCGTGTCGAGTAATTGGGCCGGCAAAGGTGGAATTGGCTAAGCCCATCAGGTGTTGCAACTTCATGTTATGGTCCGGTCCATTATGATGTGATAGGCCTGTTATGATATGAGACTCGTCATGAATCAATTCGATGAAATTACTATGTCATCAGAGTTGTCTTGGGTTTATGGTCCAAGTCGCCTTGAGACGTGGTATGTGTTTTCGTGTATGCAGTCGAAGTCTAGCTAGCTTCCATCCGAGTCACTATGAAGCTACATCCGAGTTGCTTTGGGTTTATGATGCGAGCCGTGTTACTTCTTCATCTCTGGTCTAGACTTCCTGAAAATAATTCTAAATGCAATGTATATGGTATGTAAATGCAACATATATATTTGAAGAATGAACTAAAAATGATACCTAAATCATGCTAAAATACGTGTATATCAACTCCCCCAAACTTAGACTTTGCTCGCCCTCAAGCAAATGTTAAAAACTAAGCTAGAGTAGATTCTGCAAAGTGGGAATTCAAAACCGAAACAAGCATATTCAAATATAAACTCGATGTCCTAGATGACAGTTTTGAGATGCAAATCAAGTGAACCGTACTTACAAAATTTAGCCATGGCAGTCAGAATTCAATTTAAGTCAAACCTCAACCTACATATGCATTCACCTCAACCATTCTTTTTTATCATTTATTAGCACAAAACCGTTGATCAAACTATTAATGTCCTTTAAACTTGTTTGGTAAAGGGTAAGGCTTAAGAGATTAAAATTATTTCCTTGCAGTAACTGGTCAATCTATTAAGTATGGGGATCACTCAATGAAAATAATAAGGCTCAACATAATGCTAAAGGTGAGAACTAATAGTTTCATACAAAAGCAAGACTTCATCTACCCTTTCAACTTGAGGCATTTTCACTTTCAGCCACTGCACTTCAAGATTGTATAACTCTAGTGGTCTGAGACTTATACAATTACAGCTCTGGTTATTTTTTTATTCACATCACAAGACTTATTAAACATTCACCCATTTTACTTTCTATTGCTTAGAACCATTTTCTATTTTTTTTTTACTTTCATTCCTAGAAACCCATTCTAGATCACATACGACTTTCAAAGCATTCTCCCCTTAAACTCCCCTTTTTTTCTACTCGACATGTCTAACAGGGTCGAGTCAAACTTTCATCCTTTCCGCTTACAATCATTTTCCATTCCCATAATCTGAATTCAAAATCACATAGTCCTATCTGATTCAAAAATCGTAAACCAGAATCTACATGAAGTCATGCCCTTGTTGGCTCTCACCTAACATTTTAGGATTAATCCAAAACATATGCCTCACATATCACACTCAAATAATGACGGTTCAAAAAGAGGTAAAGTTCATGGCGGTAATCTACTTAGATCAAAAAGATAGATGAAAAGATATAGACGATTCAAGTACTTTGTGAAGTCCATAAGCTCAAATCTGATTCATAGACTCGACAATTACTAGTCAAATTAAGGTTAATAGTTAGCAAGGAATGATGTCAGATCAAAGCATGTGTCAATCAAGGCATAAAACTCGAACTAAACATTCCTATCATGGTGCGGTCTTAATTTTTAGAGCAGACTTGGTGTGCAACAAAGAACTAATATCTAGGGCATTGAATCTAGCAAATAAATCAGCGAGTCTACACAGTTAAATTATCCTAATTCTCAAAACAGATATATACTTGATCTTACATTAATGCGGCAACTAAATGACACTTTTATTTGGGAAAACATTTTATGATTTTTTCATTTTTTCTATGTCTTATATGTGATACATGAACTACATTGGAAAACATAAGCCGATTGGTAACAAAAACTAAGAAACACAGAAAAAACATGTTAATAACCTCTAGGATCCTTCCGTAAACATATATGACACAATCCCCTGTGTAATCTAAGTCTGAAAGGAAACCTTAGATAAACCAATGCAAATGTATATACAATGAAATAAAAGTTGGAGTTTGTTACCTTACCAGGAGAGAGACTAGTTTAGGGATCTACATCCATGCTAGCGTCGTAGGGGTTGTGGCTTTTGTGGTTGTTCTAGCGGGGAGTTGAAGTTGTCCCCAATAGGTCCAAAACGTTTTATCTCCGCTTGCGGTTGAATATCGTATGGTTGAAACTCATGTGGCTGGAAAACTTGTGGTTGGGAATCCTCCAGTTGTGGCATGGTGCTGTAATTTCTCTGACGCCAAGTTTGGTTTAATGATCTCCTTTGAAGTGGTTGTTCAAGATTCAACTCAAGGCGTAACTAAGGTTTCAGCAGAGTAGTTGTATTGCTCGACACGAGATTTGACTCTTGGCTAAGGCTGAGTAAATGTGTTTAGATTAAGATGAAATGATTATGGCACCACATTGTGTTGTTGTTGAGAAGGCATTGGTCTCTCCATATATGATGATTCATGGAGAGGTTGCAATGATATTGAGCGCCTCTTTCTTCTTGCATGGTTGACGTGGATCGTTTGAGAGGTGACTGGTTCGGTGGTATGACTTCTGGAGGGATTGAGTCTCTTTCTCTGCAAGAGTTGGATCTGAACTGAACTGCAATATCTTTGCACAAGATCGAGGTTTTTATGAGCGGTTGCCACTGCCTTGCTCATTCGCGGCCTTGTGTACTCGTTAAAGTAAAAGCAATATAACACTTTGTTTGACCGCTTTGTTGGTTCTTGTATCTGTTTTTGAGATTCTTGTCTCCGTTCTTGAGTTTCCTGTCTCCGGTCTTGAGTTTCCGCATAGGTACGTTTTCCAAACAGGAGTCTTTCCGGAGGAATGAAAGCCACGTTACCCTCTGATCTAAGTGAGGTATATTCGATATTTGGCAGTGGTATCTCCGAGTCTTTTCTCGTTTCCCATTAAGTAAACTTGTAAAACTATGTCCCACCACGCATTTCTCGTACAAAGAATCGAATTTTCTGCAGGTACGCCATCTCGATCCATGTAGGAGGGATTTCTTTTGCCTTGAATGGGACATCACATGCTTCAAGAATTCTTGTTACAATTCCACCGATTCGAATGAGTCCCTTAGACTTATTTGATAATCGTGATACCCATCTTATGTAGATTGTGAGATGTTTCATTAGTGCTTTTGAAAACCCACTACCTTTTGCCTCTCCCTTAAACATCCTTCAGTATTTAGTGGTGTTATTAAGGACATAGATGAGAGCTTTGTCAATCATCTCTAGTGTTGTTAAGCGCACATATCCCAAATCATTCCTGGCAAAGCAGGTGTTGGCAATTGCCTTATGAAAGTAGCAAATTACATGATTTCTTATGATCCCACATTTGCTGTGAGAAGGGTTATACAAAGCCGGACCCACAGTCCTTTGTCACTGACCAAGCCAGCTCTTCCCTATCGTAAACAACATCGCGTCCCACATCAGTAGGAAGTTCGAAAAGCTTTTCGAACTATATTGCCGTGATGAACACTTTCTATTGTTGCCTTCGAATGTCAGTTCGCCGAATCCACCTATGCACTTTGACCATTCTTTCTTACTAGAATACTCTTTCAATGTGATTAACGCAAGAATTTGCATGGTTTCCTTTAGATATGATTCCTAGACACTAGATACAAACTGAGTTAATCAACACCATAACAACATGGAGTTAACATCCTTGGTGATCCCAAACTTAACCATTGTTTCTTGATGTATGTATCTTTTACCTCCCACTGTCATTTGCCAAAAAGCAATGATTACTTCCTCATTGCTAACCTTTTGGGGTTCTCCTTCACAATTAAAATCGTCTTCATCATCATCTCTCTCACTCAAACTTTCATATCCGTTTAATATGTCAGCGTTATCTAGTTCTTCACGAACGGCTTTGCCCCTACGGATCTCTTCTCACATCTACCTAAGGTATGAGGCAAAGTCGTTGTCTTCAACATGTATTGGAAAATCTTCTACCATCGAACGTGTCATCCTTCCCTTCGACGAATAATAACTGCATCTCCTCTTATTTATTTGTGGAGGTTGAGTCATTCACAGACTCATTATTGAAAGGTGGTGGGACTCAGATGTCGCAACCGAGTTAGAATGTCGGCGTGTAGAACTCAAAAGCGTGTGGGACTCGAAAGTGCATTTAGGATCAAGAAAGAGGAGGTTTATTAATACGAACGACTTCCTTCATGAACAAAAACTCAAGTTAGACTTGACTTACGGTGGCGATGACTCTGTCTACTTCACAAGGACTGGTGTGTCGAGTCCATGGTGGTCAAACGGAAGAGAACGACTTGGGTGGTACTCTTGTGTTGGTGTTGGCTTGACTCGGACATCGGCTCGAGTCACAAACAGCTTAGGCTATGACTCAGACGTGTAGGTAAGGTTGGGATGGCGGTCGTTGTTCACAAACGGCTTTTCACGGTGGTTTGAATCGGTTTTGGCAACTGAGTGGAACTGGCGGTGTGTGATGTTGGCAGCAAAGTGACTCGATTTTAAAACCGTGTTGTTATGCCGGAAAATGCAACTCGGTTGAGCAGGTGGAGTCGAGAACGGCAGTGGTTGTTCACTGCTTGATAATCTTCGACTTGAATGTGAAGCTTTGTTCTTGTGAGAGTGAAGCTTTCTTCTTGTGAGGAGAGATGATACCAAGTTCGATAAGAAAGAGAAAAATGAGTGATGAAGCTAAAGTCTATGACTCATGTTGATTGGACATAAAGTTCTGCTTCCTCTACCACTAGTGTTCTCGCAGTAACCAAAAAATCTAGCTGCAAACCACTCTTGTGGGTCTCATTTCCCTTGCATGTCGAGTCAATTTCTCTTACTTTTTTCTATTTTTTTTGAAAAATTGAAAACAAAACTGACTCGACCACCCAACTGTCAAGTTCGGGTTGAAAATCAGCTCACCAGATTTCTGAAATGAAAAATTAAAATGACATAAAGAAAAGAAAATAGCCAAAAACTGAAATAAAATATTTACAAGGATACAATGGGACTTCCTCCGAAGTGAGTTTGTTTAAATTCATGAGTTTGACTCCTCACACCCATCAGAGAAGAGGTGGCTCATCGAAAAGAATTAACGTTCCCTTGAGTTTGATTTCATTAGCCAAATACAGCTTAACCCTCTGACCATTCACAGGGAATTCTTCACCATCTTTGTTAATCTGAATTATAGCTCCACACAGTAAGAATTCCTTAATCGTGAAAGGACATGACCATCTTGACTTTAACTTTCCAGTAAATAACTTAAGTCTTGAGTTGAATAGCAGCACCTTATCATTAGTTGTGATCCTATTTTGTGGAATCCTATTGTCATGAAAGGCTTTAGTCCTATCCTTGTAAACCTTTGAACTCTCATAGGCTTCAAATTTGATTTATTCCAACTCATGTAGATCCATAAGCCTTTTCTTCTGAGCAGTTTCAAGATCAAAATTCAGGAATTTTGTTGTGCACTAGTGCTTTGTACTCTATGTCTACCGGCAGATTGCACGACTTCCTATACAATAGCTGAAATGGAATTCTTCCAATTGAAGTTTTGAAAGTTGTCTTGTAAGCCCACAGTTCGTCATCTAACTTGATTGCCTAGTCCCGCTTTGAAATTCCCACAACTCTAGCTAAAATGGCTTTGATATGTTTGTTAGATACTTCCACTTGTCCGCTAGTTTGAGGGTGATCTGGAGTCGTCACCTTGTGTTTGACCCCATGCTTCTTCACTTACGACAACTCTTGGAACACCAAACCTTGAAAAGATGATGCTTTTGAAAAGTTTTAGTACTAGTTTAGCATTATTCATTGGGCATGTTATTGCCTCAACCCACTTAAAGATGTAGTCGACCGCTACCAGAACATAATTGCTTTTATGTGATGTTGGGTTGAACGACCTGATAAAGTTTATCCCCTAGACGTAAAATACCTTAATTTCAAGAATCAGATTATGTGGTATTGTTCCTCTTGCTAATGTTGTTCATCCTTTGACAAGGATTACACTTGGAGATAAATGCTTGAGCTTCTCTGAACATAGTAGGCCACCATAACCCTGCTTGAAAGACCTTACAAACCGTCTTGAATGTGGCAAAATGACTACCGTGCATTGAACCATGATAGTGCTATAAGAGTCCTTGAACTTCTTCCTCTTTAAATGCACCTTCTGAGCAATCCAATTGGTCCTTTTTGTATAGATTTAGCTCATCCTATAAGTAGCAATTCACATCTATGAAAATTTTCTTTCTCTCATAGGAGTCCAGGTTCTTCAACACTTCACCAACAACAAAGTAGTTGACCAAAACTGCATACCAAGGTAGAACAGTTCCAACTAGCTTACTCTATGCTGAGGGCGAGTCCCCAAACTTGTAAGTTGTAGTTGTTCACATGCGACACGAAGTTGGAGTCCGAGTGGATCTTTAGGACTCGAGTCTTCACTCCTTTGAGCAACATAAGCTGCTCTTCTGGTATGAAGTCATCAATCAGGGACAAGTTCTTTATCATCATCCGCGATAAGTGATCAACCACCCCATTTTCGACTCCATGTTTACCTATAACTTCCATATCACACTCCTGAAATAGCAATATCCATCTCAGTAATCTCGGTTTAGCATCCTTCTTTTTCATCAAGTATTTCAAAGCTATGTGATATGTATGTACAATCACTTTGGAACCAACGAGGTAAGAACTAAACTTCTCAAAGGAAAAAACCACGACAAGGAGCTCTTTTTCATTAGTTGCATACTTGATCTGAGCATCGTCAATGTATCTACACTATACATTGAGTTGCTTGTTTTTCCTCTATCCCAGAACTGCTCTGAATGCGTAATCACTTGCACCACACATGATCTCAAAAGGTTGGGTCCAATTTGGAGCTTGGACTATTAGTGCAGATACTCAGGCTTCTTTGATATTCAAGAATGCTTTTAGACACTCGAAATCAAAGAGTAAACTCCACATCCTTGCCCAGCAAGTGAGTCAGCGGCCTTGCAATTTTTCAGAAATACTTGGTGAAGCTTTTGTAAAACCCAGCATGACCCAATAAACTTCTGACATCCTCAACCGTCTTAGGAGGTTGCATCTTCTAGGAACTTCTTTCGTTCAACCTATTTTGTTCTCTCCTTGAACACTACCATACCTTCAACCTCTTTCGTTGTCTCGTTGACTGCATCTTTTAGGAACTTCTGATAAGGATGCATCAATATAACAACGTCCAATATAGGAACCTTGAGCTCAATGCCTTGAATTTTCTTAGCAAATAGCATTTTGTACTTCTCAACAACCTCCTTCTTACCTCTATTGGAAATGCAATTGCGGTTTATAAGGTGGAGGAATAAACAATTTCACTATTTCCAGTGTAGCTAACTGTTTTTGAGCATTAAATGGCACCCCTCGAGTGTCGTGGTTGAGTTAAATTTCTGGAGAGACTTTCTCTGTCGGAAGTTCCACTCAACTGTGGTTAACTCGAGCAGGAGGGTCGAGTTGACTCTCTAGATTTGATTTTCCAACTGTATCCTTTATTAGGTTATCTTCCCCCTCTTGAGTTTTATTGTCCTTAGTATCCTTAGCATTCTCCGCATTAATCAAGAACTCACGTCCTCTTCAGAGAGTAATGGCGCTAGTGTTATATTCTTTTGGGTTTTGATTGTTTTCCCAAGGAGTTGCCCGACTATCTTTACAACATAGGAAGAAACTTGTTGATTCTCAACAAACTTGAGCCTAGAATTCAACATTTTAAATTTACAATTGAGATCATGATGAGACGCATCAATCTTGGAGTGAACATTAGCAAATTTCTTGGTGAGCTCACTACTTATTGTTCTATGGCCCGTTAGTAGTTGTTGCAGAATATCCATGACCTATGTTTTGTTGAAGAGCAGGTGAGTTCATATCCTGACAGCACTGAATGAGAGGGTTGGAAACTCTGGTGGTATTGTTCCTTAGTGACGTAAGCTTTGGGTGGTCCCTATTGTTGCTTGGGTGGGTAGACTTGGTTCAATGGGTTAACAATGTTGATGCTTTTGTAAGAGAGGTTTGGATGCTACTTGTAAGTGTTGTAGGATTTGCATCCACCTCCCTAGTCCTGCGCAAAGATGAACTCCTCAAACTGATCATCTTCATCCTCGAGTTCTTCTTGACACGATAAATGTACTGATTTATGGTGAACGGATAGTTGTTTATCTAGCTTCTCACTCAAAGCTTTAATTTCTCTTCGGCTCACTGACTCAGAGTCAACAGTACCTCTCACGTTCTGTCGTGTTCTCTGTTGTACTGACTATCAGCCTAAGCTAAACTTTCCACTAGCTCCCAACCGTCATTAATTAGTATCAAGTAGCATGCATATTTTTAGGTGAACTCCTCGGTAGAGGGTGCTGAGTGGAGTCTCAGTTCCGAAGCCATGATGAGGGCACTAATGATGGTATGTTGTGAACCTCTCATACGCTTCAAAGAACGATTCGCCATTCTGTTGCCCAACACTGGAAATATCATTGCGGAGTTTTGTAGTTCTTGAGGTGCATAAGTATTTGGTTAGAAAAGCTCTCTTACATTCATCCTAGGAAGTGATATTGCATGTAGGTATATGCTTCTCCCAGAGGCGTGCTTTGTCTCCTAATGAGAACAGAAATAATCAAAGCTTCAAGGCATCCTCGCTGACTCCATTGATTTTGATAATGTCACAAAGCCTCTCGAATTCATCTAGATGGTCAAGGGGATCCTCAACTAATAGTCCATGAAATTTGTTATTCTGAATGATGGCAATTGTACCGCTTTTGATCTCAACATTTGTATTTTGGGATGGCAGGAGGTACAATGCCAAGTCGCATAGTGTGAGTGCTAGGTCCATCATCGACCCCTATTGTTTTGGCCCTCCTCTAATGATGTCCAATTGTAAGCAACTCCTACTAGTGGCAGCTAATGTGTGTTTGATGATTCCGGGTGATCCACTAACATTATATTTTCTAGATCAAACTCAAAGAGAGTAGAGCTCTAGGTAATAAACTTCTACCTATTGAGTCCACGCTCGTGGCAAAAGTTTTTAGTAAAGGTATCAACTGACCTTCTCATCATAAGCGTTCAAGAACATAACTGGCATGAAACAACAATTTAAATGAGCCTAATAAACACCTTATACAATTAATCTCTTAAGATGAGACGGTTGGATCAAACCATTCAACACACCTATCGAGAGCTAAAAGTCTAAGATCATGTTTCAATTATTCATAAATGAACAAGCATTGACAACACTGAAAGAAACGAGATCAATACTATTATACTCTTAAGCAACTTAAAAAACTTTAAGATCCATGTTGCCCTAGTCTGTTCCCTCAGGAATCCTAAGTTAACTACTCAGAAACCATGGGTGAAACAATCAAAATAACAATCAAAGTGGATGACATGATCATAAATTTGAGAAAGTAAAGTATAATGAAAATAAACTAGAACTAAATTTAAAAGATCATAAAACGAAAGTGAAATTCTTGTTTAGGAATTACAACAATGAAAAACTCAAAAGGTTTATGAAGCAACGGTAAAAACTTAGATAAAAAGTCTTCATAACACAAAAAGGGTAGTTATATTAATCCCCCCGTTAAACATAAAAATGGAAACGAACAACTAAGTAAGATAGGTGACCCAACTTTGTGGGTCGAGTCGAGTAATTGGACCGCCAAAGGTGGAGTTGACTCAGCCCATCAGGTGCAGTGACTTCATGTTATGGGCGGGTCCATTATGTTCTGTTGGGCATGTTGTGATATGAAGCTTGTCATGAATTAATTCGCTGACACCACTATGTCATTTGAGATGTTGTCGGTTCATGGTCCAAGTTTCCTTGAGATATGGTTCGTGTTGTCGTGGTATGCAGTCCGAGTCTGGCTGGCTTCCCATCCGAGTCATCGTGAAGCTACGTCCGAGTTGTCGTGGGTATGTGATCCAAGTTGCATTGCTTCTTCATCTCTATTCCAATTTTCCTGAAAATAACTCCAAATGCAATGTGTATGCTATGCAAATGTAACCTACGCGAACAAACTACAACTAACTCGAATGTGATGTAAATGCAACTTATATGTATGAAATGTGAATTAAAAATGACACCTAAAAATACTAAAAATGTGTGTATGTCAGTTCTTTCTATATGTAAAGTATTGAAGTCTCTTTCTTACGTATCTTTTAAGATCAAGGTATTGCTCGCAATTTTCCTTATCATTACTTGTATTTATGCCTTAATGATTCACTAATTTCCACATACTTTTACTTGTGTACTATCTCTATAGGTCATTGTCAATCTCTTAGATTGCTAATTGTTTTAATTAGATATTACGCTTTATTTAATAAAGTTGTGAATTGTTTATTTTGGAACTATTATTGCATGTAGGTTTTAGCCTTAGCACACTATTGTATGTTTTATTTTGGAGCAATTATTGCACCTTAGGTTTTTAACTTTTGTTCTTAAGCTTCAACCATAACTTTCTTGGTAAATTCTTCATGTTAAGTTGAACGACTTTATGTATGTAACTCTATTTTGAGCTTCATATATTGTTTTGTGCAAATCGATTATTTTATCTTTCTTCTATTTTTCTGTATACTCATATTGTTTTTTTAGTAATTTGCTACATGTTTTTATATGTAGCTGTTTCGTGGGGGTGTTGACTGTACTTTAAACAAATGTGGGTCTTCTTTTATTTTGGATAATATGAACAATGATGACGTAAGTGACTGGACATATGGTGAATGTCATTACTTTATCTAGTTATTTATGGATGAAAAAACGTAAAAGGGGAACAAAACAGAAAAATATATTAAATATAACAACAGAAAGAGTGCATCATAATGAATTTTGAAGAGAGATTTGTGAAGAATGTTTGGAAAACAATTAAAAACAAGTACGATGTTTGTAGAAGAATTTACATTAAAGTGAAAAATTTGATTCATAACAGAATTGGTCTTGGTTATGATGATATGTGAAGAATGAATATGTATAATGATTTTTGGAATGAAGGAATAAAAGTTAGTAAGGTTTTAATTATAAATTATTTTCATTTCAATCTTAATTATTCTCTAATAATAGTTTGATTATATGATTTTTATAGGAATGTCATGATGCTAGAAAGTATAAGAAAAAGTTGATATTTAACATGGATGTGTATGAAGAGGAGCTTGGTGGTGTTTGTGTGACTGAAGCAGTAGGTCAGAGCGCTCAACAAGGAGAATCGAGTTTAGATTCAATAGTGGCTCCAAAAACTGATGAAGAAGTTGAATCTCTTACTAACGATATGGGACCACCACCAGTGATAGGAACACAAAGTAGAGGTGTAATTCCATGATTAGAAAGAAAGCATAAGGAGATTGAAATTTTCAATGAGACTTGTGCTGCACAGACTACAATTTTTATATGTAAGAATTACCTGGTGGAGCGGATGATAGAGCGTGAGGATAACATTAGTGTAGCACGAGTAGTAGATATGTTGAATGGGTTGCATGGAGTTAGAATATGGTCATCTTCTACTGTGCGTCACTTGATCTTCTCTTATCCAATGCAGTAAACCAACATGGTCTTATAACTTTACTACTCCACAAAACCAGATTTTGTATGTAGCGCATATGACTGGGATAAACCTTGATGATTGATAGTTAATGACTTTGTTTCTAGATTATGACTATTTACTATGTTTTACTTTAAGCTATTTTGAATTTGTGTTGTTTATGACTATTTTAATGTTACATTTAATTTCCAGTGACTTTGGAGTATGATGTTTCCTGATTATGAGTGTTTTAATATTTCTTTTAATGAAGTAATATGATATTACAGATAATTAAATGGATGTAGGAAGATGATGATGATGGGAATTTGATGATGGTGATGATGATGATGATTGTGATCATGATGAATATATTGCATATAAGCCAACATGTGATAGAGCTATGGAATGATTAAAAGACACATTCACAAGTGAAATCAGATATGAAGCTAACTACATTACTAAAAGAAAATTTGTGTTCTATTTATGGAATTTTAATTTTGTTAAAAATTTTAGGACATCTCCAACCATAACACTATTTTAGTGTTAATATTACATTATATTTACTGTAATTTTAGCACTAAAGACATTTTCTTATCCAACCATAACAAAAAACATAACACTAGAAATCAATAAATTATTATTATATTATTAAATTAAATATTTTATTATTTTTAATAGTATTATATGAGAAATGTGGGTCCTCTTCTCCACAAGATAAATAATATAAAGAGTATAATTATTATAATAATTTAAAACAACGCAAAAAGTCATTTGTGTCAAATATTTTTCCTTTTTTTTATTTTTTAATATATAAATAATATTTTAAGTTTTATGGTTTTAAACAATACCACACTATATTTGATGTAATATTGTAGCAAAAAAGGAAACACACTATTTTTGTGTAATTTTTATTGATCAAGAGAAATAAAGAAAGGAAACATTGAAATATGTAACCAAGAACAGTCATCCAGAAAGTCAATGGTCGGAGGCTCACGTACCGCAGGAAGCAAACAGGTCGACGTTCACGTACCGCGGGAAGCAAACGGGTCGAGGATTGCGTACCGTAGGAAAAGTCAACGAGTGCTGGAAATGGTCAATGAACGGATGCTCATGTACCGCGGGAAGCAAACGGGTCGAGGCGCATGTACCGCGGGAAGCAATCGTATCGAAGATCCATGTACCGTGGGAAACAAACGGGTCGAGGCCCACGTACAGCGGGAACAAACGCATCGAGGATCCGTGTACCGCAGTACGTACCGAAGGCCAATGATCCACGTACCGCAGTACGTGTTCCGAACATACCGAAGGTCGATGATCCACGTACCACATGATGTGTTTTGAACGTACTGAAGGCTGAGGATCCACGTACCGCAGGACGCGTCTCTCGGACCTTCGGACTGGTCAACGGTCGAGGACGAAAAGTCAACACTCTGAGATTTTGTAAATATCTTCGGGAATTGAATTAATCTGTTGGAGGCAGAGCTAGGGGTCAACTTGGTGGTCTCCTTAAGGACCTCAATCTGACCGTTGAAGCTGAGAAGACCGTTTGAGCCTTGGACCACATGTGACTTGCTTTTCCCTCGGATCGATGCAAGGAAAAGTCTCTTTCAACGACTTGTCGATCCGAGAAAATTTGTCCTCATGTTGTAGAGGGGTTTGCGGCTAAACCTAGTTGTCTCCCTCATTATGTCTCATCTATATAAAGACACTGTAACATGAATTTTTAATCTAAGAAAAATATATACAATCTTCTTCACATCAATCTTCATAAATATTTTCAATATGATTCGATAATTCTTACATGGTATCAGAGCGTTTTGATCCGAAATCTTTCTTTTAATTCTCTCAATCTCCCAATCTCTCAAATCTCTTTACTACACTCTTTCTCATTCTTAAATCTATGGAAAACACAAAATCTCTCTACACTTATGTGGTCTTAAAAGAACCAAATTTCTTACTATGGGCAAGAACTACAAAATTAGTTTACGCAGCCATGGATTATGGGGTCACATTGAAGGTCCAAACTCCGAACCACCTAAAGATGCCTTAAAAAGAAAAGGCAAAGAGGAGAGTTCGGGAGTGGCGACGGAAGTAGACGAAAAATGGTCTCAATATGACCAAACCGTTCTCGTTCTCATTCAATACTCCCTTGACCTGGCGATTCATGAAGCATATTCCTACAGTGAAACCTCCAAGGAATTATAGGAAACTCTCACCAAAGTCTTTGGAAAAATCTCAAATGTTACTAGGGTTTTTAAGATCCAAAAAGCTCTCACTAATCTCTCTCAAGAAGGTCTTGAGTTCACAAAGCACTTTGAAAAATGGAGAAGTCTTTGGGCCGAACTAGAGATGTTGAGGCCAACTACCATCGGCCCAAAATCCTCGGTGAAAGATGGCAACAAGACAAAGTCTTTAACTTACTACTCACTTTTGATTCAACATACTCGGATCTATCAAACACATGTTAAGAGCCGACAAACTCACAATCTTGATGAGGTTTGCAGCCACATTCATAATAAACAAGGATCTCTAGGCTTATTTAGAGGAAGAAATTACCTTGTTATGGCAAATAAGGTGAGCTACAAACATGAGGATAAAAGGCTCTTGTATGTGATCATTGTAAGAAGAGAGGGCACATCAAGGATAAGTGTTGGCTCCTATATCCACATCTTAAACCGGCAAACTTCAAAGAGACACCTTGGGCCAATATTACTCAAGAAACTATGGAAGAAAAAGAGGCGCCAAGTACTTCTGGTCGTGAGCTAGGAGCTGCATCTCATGCAAACAAACAAGAGGGAATCCTCAAGCAATCTGACATTGAGGCCCTCTTTAAACTCCTTAGGGATTCTGGTATCACATTTTTATCCCACAAACTCATAGATTCCTTTATCATAGATTTGGGTGCTTCACATCATATGGTATGTAACCCTAAAGTAATAAATAAAGTAAAATCTACTATAGGAAATGTGGTAATAGCTAATGGATCTAAAATACTGGTTAAGGGAATTAAAACTTTGGAATTATTTGATAGAGACACTATGGCCTTTCTTGTACCGGAATTTGCTTCAAATCTCTTATCCATACGAATAGCTTGTGATCTTGATTGCTATGTTATATTTGGCCCTAACAATGTTAAATTTTAGGATATTAAGACTGAGAATGTCATTGGTGAAGGCATAGTCAAGGATAGATTATATGTTCTTAAAGACACCAAGTTTATCTATAATATTTCACATGCTTTAAATTCAGTTTGTAGTTCGGATAGTGTTGTTTGGCATGATAGATTGGGGCATCCTCACACTAGAGCTCTTAAACTTATGTTACCAAACATGTCATTTGATAATCATGATTGTGAGGCATGTATCTTAGGAAAACATTGTAGAACCGTATTTCCAAAATCTACAACTCTTTACGAAACTTGCTTTGATCTTATTCACTCTAACGTATGAACGTCACCATCTTTATCTAGAGAAAAATCCAAATATTTTGTCACATTCATTGATGAGAAGTCAAATATACTTGAATAACTCTACTCCCATCCAAAGATAGAGTGTTTAGTGCTTTTAAAATTTTTGAATTATATGTCACTAATCAATTTAATGCCAAAATGAAGGTATTAAGAACCGATAATTGAGGAGAATATATGAGCCACTCGTTTCAAGAATACCTTTTAATTAAAGGGATAATCCATCAAACTAGTTGTCCATATACGCAATAACAAAATGGTGTGGCCGAAAGGAAGAATAGACATTTGATGGAAGTGGCTTGTTCAATGATGTTCCATACGAGTGTTCCAAAACGTTATTGGGGAGATGCGGTTGTTGCATCATGTTACCTTATCAACCGCATACCTACTAAGATCCTCCAAGACAAGTCTCCCTTTGAGGTACTTAATCATACTAAATAAGAGTGTTTGGATGTGTTTGTTATGTCTTAGTACCCGGAGAATTAAGAGACACGCTGGCGGCAAAGAGTAAGAGGTGTGTGTTCCTAGGCTATTCAAGCACATAAAAAGGGTACAAATGCTATAATCCCGAAGAAAAACGAATGTATGTCTCCCGAGATATAAAGTTCATGGAAGAAAAATGATATTTTGATGATAAAAATTAGGAGAATTTAAAGGATTTATCTGTATCATCAACTGAACAAGCAAACAACTTGAGGATTCTATTTGATCATCTTGGTATAAACCTTCCAAGAAATGATTCATCTAGACCAAATTATGAATCACTCCCAGAAGAAGATATTGGCAATCAACAAGGAGATCCAACTCCTTCCGGGCATCCAAATTCAGAACATCAAGAAGGGATTATTCCCCAAGAAGAAAGCCTTCATGAGGACATTAAGGAGGGAAGTGGTGGAACACAAGATCCACCACCTCTCCGAAAGGAGTACATGGCTCCAAAGGCAAGGTAGGATCTATTACAACAATCAAGTTATGGTACATCCCATGCAAAGTATATGTTCTCTCGACCTTTTGCCACCGGGGCATGCTGCCTAACTTGGAAACATTGAGGCTAATTTCATTCCTCAAAGTTATGAAAAAGCCAAGGGAATCAAGGTATTGAATGATGCTGTCGGAGAAGAAGTAGGAGCAATGGAACGAAATCATACTTAGGATGAGGCTGAGCTACCTCCAAGAAAGAAGGCAGTAAGCTCAAGATGGGTATTCACCATCGAATTCCAAAGTGACGGCACCATTGAGAGGTACAAAGTCCGCTTAGTCGCAAAAGGATTCACCTAAAGCTATGTTTTAGATTATACAGATACCTTTGCCCCGGTTGCCAAGTTACACATGGTGTGAGTAGTTTTCTCCCCTGCAACCAATCTAGACTGTGAATTATGGCAAATGGATGTCAAGACAGCCTTTTTTCAAAGAGAGCTTGAAGACGAAGTCTACATGACACCACCTCCAGACTAGAGGGAACAATTGGTTCTGGGAAAGTTATAAAGATCCGCAAGGCCATATATGGTCTCAAACAGTCACCTAGAGCATGGTACCATAAGCTAAGTACCACGCTTAAGACTCGAGGATTCAAGAAATCGGAGGCGGATTACACATTCTTCACTCTACATAGTCCGGAAGGTATTGTTGTGATCCTTATTTACGTCGATGATCTCATCATCACCGGTAATCATAAAGAAGGTATTAAATCAACTAAGTGCTTTCTTAAATTGGTATTTGATATCAAAGATCTTGGTGAGTTTAAGTACTTCCTTGGGATAGAAGTTTGTCGCTCCCCGGAAGGACTATTTTTATCCCAACGGAAGTACACACTTGACTTTTTAAATGAGACAGGAAAATTGGGTGCTAAACCAGCTAAGACACCTCTAGAAGATGGCTACAAGGTCGAAAGAGGGAGAATGATGACACTCTATAAGATGATGCACCATAATATATGTGACTTATAGGTAAATTAATTTATTTAACCATAACAAGGCCGAATATTTGCTTTGCAGTAAACCAGGTATCTCAACATATGAAATAGCCCACGTTGTTTCATTGGAGCTTGATAAAGATAATCCTAAGATATCTTAAAGGAATCATGGGGCGCGGCATTTGGATGGGCAAAAATAAAAGCACAGAAATTGTAGGCTATAGTGATGCGGATTGGGTCGGGGATCGGAATGATCAGAAGTCTACAACGGGTTATTGCAATTTTATTGGAGGAAATTTATTAACATGGAAGACTAAGAAGCAAAAAGTTGTCTCTTGTTCAAGTGCGGAAACTGAATACCGAGCAATGAGGAAACTGACAAGTGAGCTAACATGGATAAAAGCTTTACTCAAAGACTTTGGAATTGAGCAAAAACATCTGATCACTAATGTATTGTGACAATCAAGCAGCAATCCACATAGCCTCTAACTCCTTATTTCATGAAAGAACTAAGCACATCGAGATTGATTGCCACAAGGTCCGAGAAAAGATTGAGGATGGATCCCAAAGACCATGCTACACAAGGAGTGAAGATCAACTAGCGGATATCTTCACCAAAGTTGCGAGTCCCAAGGTTTGTGATTACATTCATAACAAACTAGAACTCGTATACCTCACTCGGCCTTGATCAAAGGTCCTCTTACCCGAGAAATTATACACTTTTTTCCCTTGGGAGAGTTTTGTCCCATAAGGTTTTCTCCCCAAGGTTTTTAATGAGGTATAGGTCTCGAATCTTCCAAGCTTAATCAACATGTCCATTTATGTTAAGTATGAAAGAGAGTATTAATCAAGAGAAATAAAGAAGGAAATATATAAATATGTAACCAAGAAAAGTCAACGGTCATCCAGAAAGTCAATGGTCGGAGGCTCACGTACCAAGCGAAGTAAACGAGTTGAGGCTCACATACCCGGGGAAGCAAACGGGTCGAGGAATGCGTACCGTGGGAAAAGTCAAAGAGCGCAGGAAATTAGAGTTGGGCATAAAAGTCGAACCGTAAGTAACTGAACCGCTTAAATAGGTTTTCGGATTATAATCGGTCCGACTTGTAAAAACGATCGGCAATCATTTAAAATGTTAATCAGTTTACGGTTCGGTCGGTTTGGTTTACATGTAACTGATCGGTTTTAGGTCAACCGAAATTTTTACTTACACCAATTACCCTCTCCCTCCTCCGTTTTCATTTCATTTGTTCTTCTCTTTGTCGAAGACACGAATCCTCCTCTCTCTGCGGTATTCCCCTCTTCGATCTCCGATTTCTACTTCCGATTCTATTTTCCATTTGATTTCATTTCAGATTTCTGATTTTGCCTTCCGATTCCCTTTAGTATTTCCGGTTCTTCGGTTGTTATTGATCTACGATCTGCAAGCGACCCTTGGATATTCAGGTATATTGCTTCGATTTACTGAACCCATGAGTTTTTCATTCTGCATATGTGTTTGTGTAACTGAACGGAACCCTTCTGACTTTTGTTCTATTTTTGTTTCTGCTTCACGCATGTGTGTTTGGGTTATCGGTTTTGCTATTGATCTATGTTTGCTTCACTAACGAGTACGTCCTAAATCTGTTTTGTTTTCTTCTGCTACATTAATTTGTTTATCGATTTTATATTGAGTTTTGTTTTACTCAATTGTTTGGAGATGGCTAGTGAAATGGATAGTGTGGGAAACAATAATATGGAAATTGAAGAACATCAACATGGGATCATTGAACCAGAACCCATTAACAAAGAGAATGACAAAGCCGAAACACAGAGGTTAACTGCTTCTGGTCGGCCACCGATTCCGAAAAAGAAGTTTGCCGAAAGAGCAGAGGTATGGCAACACTTTTGTTTAGCTTGATGATGGTAGTAAGAAAAGTAGTTGTCGATATTGTGGTAAGGAGATTAGTTGTGACTCCAAAACGGTGGGAACAAGTCCAATGAGAGGTCATATAGGTAGATGTAAGGCCTATAAAACTTTCCTTGAAAGTGGTAGTCAAAAGGTTTTGAGTAGTGATATTGGTGGGAACATGAAAGTCATTACCTATGATCTGTTAGCTTTTAGGAGATCAGTAAATGAATTGGTGGTTATCAATGAATACTGTTTTCATTTGTTGAATCAGAGGGCTGGAAACGATTTTGTTTCAATGTTTTACCCATGTATAACACGTTTTCAAGAAGAACATGTACTAGGGACATTGTTGCAATGTACCAGAAAGAGAAGGCTGCTCTAAAGAGTGTGTTTATTGATGATAAGAGAAGGGTGTCTCTCAGCACAGATATTTGGGTGTCGCCTACTACTTCTTACAACTACATGGTCGTCACAGCACACTGGATTGATGAAAACTGGCAAATGCAGAAAATGATCATCAGTTTTAAACCCATCACTGATCACAAAGGGGAAATTATTGCGGGGCAGCTTGTTGACTGCCTTGATGAATGGGGAATTCAGAAGGTTTTCACAGTTAAAGTCGATAATGCAAAAGGTAATGACAAGGCTCTAAGATTATTTTTGGAGACATTGAGAGCAAGAGAAACAAATGCATTAGTTCAAGGTGGGGCTCTTTTACATATGCGCTGTTGTGCTCATATATTAAATTGATTGTGAGGGATGGGCTAGCAAATGTCAATGATAGTGTTGAGTCTATTCGGAATGCAATTAAGTATGTTCGATCATCTTTTGCAAGGTTAAAGTCCTTTGAAATAAGGTGTGAAACATGTAAGATCTCACGAGGTAGCTTGACTTTGGACTGTCAGACTCGCTGGAATTCCACATATCTGATGTTGGTGTTAGCTCTGAAATTACGAGTTGCTTTTGAGAAGATGTCGGCTGAAGACATGCTGTACAATGAGTACTTCAAAGAAGATGATGAGAAAGAAAAGAAAAAATGAGTTGGACCGCCAACTACTACAGATTGGAATGAAGTGCAAAGGTTAGTGAAATTCCTCAAGATCTTCTTCAATTGACATTGGCTTTCTCTGCTTCTAAATCAGTAACGTCTACACTTTGTTACAATGAGATTATAACAATAGAAAGGAACCTTATAACAAAATGCACTAGTAGTGATAGTGAAGTAAAACAACAAGCACATGCTATGAGGAATAAATTTGAAAAATATTAGGATGGCTTGTTGAATATGAATGTGCTTGTGATAGTTTGTAGTGTCTTCGACCCACGGAACAAGATGCAGTTTTGCTACTCTGTGCTTTGAAAAACTCTATGATAAGGACACCATAGAATGACGACAACTACATAGTTCTGTCACAAGTTGTATGAAGAGCTTATATGCAGATTATAGTATTAGGTACAAGCCTTTGGAGCAGATTGATATGGCTGGAAACCGAAGTGATCATCATGGAGATTCCGAGCAGTCTACTGGTGTGTTTGACCTGTCAGACGAGGATGATGATGGTTATGAGATAATTGATTCAATTTACAGTCAAATGGTTAGTGAAAAGAGCAATTAAGAGGGATATTCAGAGCTGGATATATATCTCAATGAAAAAACAGAGCCAAGAGTGGAAAATTCATTAGGTATGTCTTTTGATGTGCTATTGTGGTGGAAGAAAAATAGTGTCAAGTTTCAGGTTTTATCTGAACTTGCCAAAGATGTTTTTGCAATCCAAGTATCTTCTGTTGCAAGTGAGTCCGCGTTTAGCACTAGTGGACGACTGTTGGACCCGTATAGGAGCTGCTTGACACCGTATATGATTGAAGCTTTATTATGCACACAACAGTGGTTGAAGACTTCAGTTCAATCCCAAGCCCAAATTGCAAACTTGGCACAAATGTTGGAGGAAGTTGACTTCTTTGAGTCTCTTGGTAAGTATAATGTTATGTTTGTCTATTCTGCTGAGTTTAAAATCATTCTAACAATGCTATGTTTCCCTGCAGATGAACGAAATTCACATGGCAGTGAAGGACCAAGTCATATGGTGAGTAATACATAGTCTTAGTACTTTGATGTTCTTGTGTAATCCTTACACTTGATTTTGAAACTTTGTTGCAAAAATTGGTATTTGTTTGCTATATTGTGAAGGTATGAGACTGCAAGATGGAGAAGAAACAAAATGGAGATGAAACATCTAGTTTCTTGAGGTATTGTAATTTGTATTTGTTGTAAGCAAAATGTTCTTGTCTTTAGTATTTGCAAGTATGAACCTTATGTATTATGTAATGTTTTCATGTATTTGTAAGCAAATATGAGATTAACCGATTTAACCTGCAAATAGGACAAAAAACCGAAATCTACTAAACATTTTCGGTTTAAACGGATCACATTATTGCACAATAACCGAACCGATTAACTGAATAAACCGAACCGAACCGAACAGTTTATTAAATTGGTTCAATACGGAACAGTATTACAAAACCCGAATAAACCGAGAACCGATTAATCTCAGAAGGCCCAAGGCTACAGGATATGGTCAACAGACGGAGGCTCATGTACTGCGAAAAGCAAACGGGTTGAGGCGCACGAACCGTTGTAAGCAATCGTATCGAGGTGCATGTACCGCATGAAGCAAACGGGCCGAGGCGCACGTACCGCGGGAAGCAAATGTACCGCAGTACGTGTTCTGAAGGCCGAGGATCCAGATACCGCGGGACGTGTTTCGAACATACCGAAGGCCAAGGATCCACATACCACATGACATGTATCTCGGACCTTCGAACTGGTCAACGGTCGAAGACGAAAAGTCAACACTCCGAGATTTTGTAAATATCTTTGGAACTTGAATTAATCTGTTGGAGGCGGAGCTAGGAGTCAACTAGGTGGTCCCCTAAGAGCCCCAATCCGACCGTTGGAGCCTTGGACCACATGTGACTTGCTTTTCCCCCGGATCGATGCAAGGACAAGTCACTTTCAACAACTTGTCGATGCGAGGAAATTTGTCCTCATGTTGTAGAGGGGTTTACAGCTAAACTTAGTTGTCTCCCTCATTATGTCTCGACTATATAAAGACATTGTAACATGAATTTTTAATCTAAGAAAAATATATACAATCTTTTTCACATCATTCTTCATAAATATTCTCAATAGATTCCGCAATTCTTACAATTTTTACTGTTTTATTAGAGAAGAAAAAACTATATATCCAATACCAAAATGTATCTTTGAACTTGTTTTTGTTAAAATTAGTTTTAATTTTTATTATTTAAATTATCATACATTTTTTTCATTTTTGTAAATATAAAAAAGTTTTTATTATAAATTTTATAAATTTTCTTTTAAAGGAATTGTTGGATGTTAACGACTGTAAAACAGTCTTTACAATGACTAGTTGCTGGTCACAACAAAACAAACAACACAATAACTTGTCGTATCGATTATCAAACAAACAATAAACTAAATTTTTCATTTTAGTCATGGTTGCAATGACAGTTACTAGCAACTATCAAATAAACAGACACATAGCCGAAGGTCCACCAGTCCTAATCCTGATCTTAAAACTGAGGCCAAATATGCTAGATATAGCTGCCAATCATCAAAAAAACATTATATGATTTGTTATGATTTTTTATGCTAGGATTTTCTGACAAAAATATTAACACATACCATGGGAACTTTTTCCTTTTTTCGGGTGAAAAGACTCAAAACCATCGGAACTTGCGTTTGTGGGTAAAGAAATCAGTCGATAGCATAAGTAAATCAGCGACGGATTTCAGCGTTTCAGAACTTTCAATAAAAGCCGCGAGACGGGAGGAGACTCATTCCAAAGGTTTCTTTCTCTTCATGCTGATCTGCCTCCAATACCATTGTTAGATCTTCAGAGCCAGCTACAGAGGGGGATAGACGAAGTAATTGAAGTTGGAAAATCGCACTCTTAGCTCTCGAAATTGCTCAATGACTTCTTCGGTTGCGTCAATTTGGCCTTCTTTCAGATCTCTTATTCTCCTGGGCGTTATAGTTATTGTTCGGAATTGTCATTTGTTATTCTCGTCATTTTTGTAGATACGGCCTTCAATTTAGGATCGGAGTTCTTCAATAAGGTCTAGCGAAGATGATGGTCGAGGATCTTGGTGTGGAAGCGAAGGAGGCAGCTGTGCGGGAGGTGGCGAAGCTCTTGCCCTTACCGGAACTTTTGCAGTCTATTTCCTCAATCAAGGCCGATTACAACGCTCGTCAACAGGTTTGTCAAATTTGATTTCAATTGCAATCGGGACTGAATTGGCTTTGAATTATCGCTTACACTGAGAATCTAGTTATATCTGAGCGATTCTGAGTATGAATTGTTAGGTTTTGGTAATGCCTGAATTATCGTTTGCACTAAGTCTAAGTTATTTCTGAGCGCTGCTGAATTTGATTGTTAGGTTTGGATATGCTATCATGATCCTTTGTTTTCAATATTTCCGGAAATGTAATTATTTTTTTGTTAAATTTGTAATGAACTTACCGATGATGCTTGCTATTTTAATCAGGCGAATGATGCACAGCTCAGTACCATGGTTGCTGAACAGGTAAAGCTTTGCTTCGTTGAATACAAATTTTGTTTCAAAATTTGTTGTTGTTGCTGTTAAATCAAAGTTGTTGACAATTTGCAGGTTGAACAAGCTCAAGCTGGATTAGAGTCGCTTTCTTCATCTGAGAAAACCATTCATCAAATGCGGGATAATTTCATTTCTATTGACAAGTATGTTTTTCCTTGGCCACAGATTCTTGAGGCTAAGTTTTCAACTTTCGTATTATTTACTTTTAACTTTACTGCTTGTGCCACAGGCTTTGTCAAGAATGTCAAACTTTGATTGACAATCATGACCAAATAAAACTGCTGAGTAATGCCAGGAATAATCTTAACAAAACTCTAAAGGTAGATCTCAACGACCAGTGATTCTACTGCTCAAAGAGTTTCTGGTTCAGTATTGTCCTTTTAATTTTGTATAACATTATCTTGCATTCTAGGATGTAGAAGGTATGATGTCCATTTCTGTTGAAGCTGCTGCGGCTCGGGAGTCTCTAAGTGATGATAAAGAAATCGTTAACACTTACGAGGTAGCATGAGTTCCTCATCCCATGGATTTCTTACTGCATCACTTGTTGAGAAAGTGTATCATTCTTTTTTGTTTCCTCCATAGAGGTTAACAGCACTTGATGGTAAACGGAGATTTGCCATGGCAGCTGCTGGAGAGGAGGTTGGGAGGCTAAGGTTTGTATTTATTATTCATGTCCCCGTACTGTGCTTTTCCTAGTTACATGAAGAGAGCCGAAAACCTTTAATTCAAAATTTTACTGGATTGCTAAATAACTACGAGCTGGAAATGAAGGAAACTAAGTCTCTATGCTTAAGTAAATGAGCATTACATGAAGCTATCATTCTGCTGATGGTGCCTATGATGATTTAATGCTGCCCTCTGTACTCTCTATTTTTCCAACATGATCATGCGCATTGACTTCTGAAGATTTCTTTTGATGGGTTCAGGGAGTACTTTGAAGATGTTGATAGAACGTGGGAAACATTCGAGAAGACACTATGGGGTCATGTTTCCAACTATTACAAACTTTCTAAAGAAAGGTATTTTGAGTAGATATATGATTATGCTCGACCTCTTTGTCTAATTCCAATGCTGTTTATCTCTGAAACCTTATTTTAGTATTACGATTACCTGATGCTTTGGGCTAAAAAACAACGTTAGATCAGGGAAGCAATGCCAAGGAATGAGAGGGGTATAGTTGAACTGTACCAGTTATTTCGTAGATAGATATTAGAAGTTATATACGACAAGGCATCATTTATACGCTGCTCTGTTCTATGCTTAATACTGTTAGGCAGATTGTAGGGCCCAAGTACACATTTGAAATTTGCTCCATGCTAAAATAAGTTATTCATTGTTGTTGAGTTCTTATTTCTGCTAAGATATCAAGCGTTACATATCTTCTGGTTTATCTCAGAATCACTGATTAACTACTTTTACTCTGTTACTGATGTATTTCTTTGTGATGTAGCCCACAAACACTGGTTCGTGCTTTGAGGTATGATTCTCTCCAAGACATCCTTCACCTCTATCTAGGGCATTTAATACTGATATATTTACTTTTCAATAACATGTTGTAAATCTATTTTATTACGCTAGGAAGATTGTTTATATATAGTTACTGGTGATTAGTATCATGATCAGTTCAAATCTGTAAAGTAGAATAAAGACAAGCAAACTTTAAATATTCTTGCTCAACATACATTGAAATATAATGGATTTTAAGTTGACATCTGAAGTTCCATTAACACTTAACATTCTAGTCAGTAGACTTCCTTCAAATGAACTGCTTAACTTAATCTGGTAAAAACTTACAATGGTCTCTTCTGTTGAAGGGTTGTTGAGATGCAAGAAATCCTTGACCAACAACTTTCTGAAGAAGCAGCAGAGGCTGAGGGAGAAGGTGCAATGGCTTCTGTAGCAAATCCTCGAAGGCCTGGCAAGTGAGTCTGATATTCTTTTCCTATATACTTCTTGATCTGTTTTTCTGTTCTTATTGAAGATCTCTTTCACTTTTCCACTGTGGGTTTACCTAAGATATCTTATGCACTGATCTAGTCTCCTGGAACACAATTATATTTTATTGAAGTCCCCATAATCACGCGTGACATGTTTTATGTATGTTTTGTTGATTTCAGGAAATCTACTACAATGTCAGCTTCATCAAAAGGTCTTGCACAGCATAAAAAAGTCCAAGGGAAAGGCTACAAGGATAAATGCTACGAGCATATTCGAAAGTCAGTCGAAGATCGATTCAACAGGCTTTTGACGGTGGGACTTCCTTTTTGAATTTTTTATTTAGTGGAATAGCTTATAGTAATGTGTATTACTTTTTGAGGTCATCCTAACACCAAATTATTGAACAGCTTGTATTTGAAGATCTTAAAGCAGCTTTGGAGGAAGCTAGAATGGTTTGTGAGACTGATTCCATGGCTTACATGCACTTCTTCGTCATCACTTTATCTGAAGCTCATTAAATGTGTTTCTCAAATATCTGATAGATTTTGGTTTCTATTAGGCGTTCCATTAGATCTCCTTTTTAGTTGTCTGAACTAGTTAAAAAAATTTTTGGTTTTAGATGAATATGATTGATGATCTAGTATGTTGCTGTTCTGTTGTTAACGTTCCTAATTGACCTGATCATGCTAAATATCTGCTTCTGTTCCATAGACGTTAATCCTTCAATATAACTCTTCTATCATCACAGTTCTATAGATTGATGTCGGTATCGTTTCTTCTGTTATCTTCACAAATATTTTTTAGTAACTGGGTTTTCTGCACTTGCTATTGTATTTGAATACTAGATTGGAGAGGAACTTGGAGATATTTATGACTATGTGGCTCCTTGTTTTCCTCCGAGGTACTTCCGATATCAACTTTCTCTTTTATTTTTTCCCCTCTAAAACAATTAGAGATTACGCCGTAAGAGCTTGTACCACTTCCTCAAGGAGAAATGATTAATTTAGCAACCTTCCCTGTTGGCAGATACGAGATATTTCAGCTTATGGTGAATCTGTATACCGAGAGATTTATACAAATGCTCAGATTGCTCAGTGACAGGGCCAACGATCTGACAAATATAGAGATTTTAAAGGTGTGTAAATGTTTGATTTTTACTAGTGTTCATGCCATGTTGTGTAGCCACTCAGACTTGTAAAATTCTTTTTTCTTGGGTGCTTTGGATCTGTGTTTTCTGTCCAAGTATCAAGACATTTATAATTAATCTTGCATGATAATAAAGCAAATGTCTACCTAGTGTGAGTTGTTTGACAGGCACACCACAGATAAATATAAAAGGGGGTAATATGTTGTGGCTGCCATAAGTTAGTTTCCACCTTTGTATTCATACTGTAACACTATGTTATCACATTATGCCTCATTCGTTCTACCTTGTCTTTGTGAGTCAGACATCCAATAGTGAGTGATGTATCTTTTTCTCTTTCTCTTATGAATCTTGCTAGGTGACTGGTTGGGTGGTAGAGTACCAAGAAAACTTGATTGGACTTGGTGTTGATGATTCACTAGCTCAAGTGTGTTCTGAGAGTGGCTCAATGGATCCTCTAATGAATGCATATGTTGAAAGAATGCAAGCTACAACGAAGGTTGTGACATGCCTGTTTGACCTTTTCTGCTCGGTTTTGAGATTTGATCATTCGTTTTGCTTAACTTAAGTTGGAAATCCTCTCTGGTTGCAGAAATGGTACATGAATATCCTTGAGGCAGATAAAGTGCAACCACCAAAGAAAACAGAGGAAGGAAAATTATACACACCAGCTGCTGTGGATTTATTTAGGATACTTGGAGAGCAAGTGCAGATTGTCAGAGATAATAGCACCGATGTTATGCTGTACAGAATTGCTTTAGCGATTATTCAGGCAAGTCAGAGAGGTTGCAAAACTTATTTAGGCAAGTCAGAGAGGTTGCAAAACCGATGTGCATGTTCTATGTGTTGATCTGTGTTTTTGATTACATCAGGTTATGATCGATTTTCAAGCAGCTGAAAAGAAGAGAGTTGAAGAACCCGCTTCTGATATAGGTCTGGAACCTCTCTGCGCTATGGTATGTCAAAACATGACTCTTTCTATGGCAGTATTACCATTCTCCCTTTTTTTTTATCAAATATCCATACTTGTGAATACTTCCTGCAGATAAACAACAACCTTCGCTGCTATGACCTTGCCATGGAGCTTAGTAATAGCACTTTAGAAGCTCTTCCACAGAATTATGCGGAGCAGGTAATCCAGCTGATATTTTCTGATCTCAGTTTCATTGCAATTTTTATTGGAAGAGTCAAATTCTACTGCCTCATGCCCACTCTCAGTCTCTATATTCCATATCTAAATCTGCTTGCACCCATCTTTGCATGCTAAGAATGTCTACTGTGGTGTTTATGTCAGGTGAATTTCGAAGACACTTGCAAAGGTTTCTTGGAGGTGGCAAAGGTTTGTCAAAGATTACTACTTATTCACTATCTTCTATCTGAGTGTATCTATTTATTTCCTTGTAGTTTCCCAAATGACTGATCCGATGAAAAATTAACTTGATTTTGCAACCTTTAAAGTTAAAATTTATGTTGGATTTACGGAAGTGCCACCTGGTCGAGTGATTGCAGGAGGCTGTGCACCAAACAGTTCGCGTTATCTTTGAGGATCCAGGAGTTCAGGAATTACTTGTCAAGCTTTACCAGAAAGGTATCCACCATTCTGAAGCACTAATCTGATAGCTTTTTTCTTTTGTGAATAGGGGCAGTCGAGGCTTATAAATCTGTTCTTTTGCTACTGGTTTCCATTGAATTCTAATAGTTACGGGCTATTCTCATCTGCATTGATTCTCAACATATCTTTAGATGTTAGTTAGTTCTGTTCCTTTTAGTTTGATCATTTGAGAATCAAGTTACACTCTTTCATCTGTCTGATCTGTTCCTTTCCTTTAAAGCCATCACTATGGACACCTTATTTCTCAGCGAGAGGACATATTTACTTGATACACGTTCTTGATTTGTTCTTTTATGGTTTTGTAATTAACCTAGCTATATACTTTATAGAATGGTGCGAGGGACAGGTTACCGAGTACCTTGTGGCAACATTTGGTGATTATTTCACCGATGTGAAAATGTAAGTTCTCCACGCCCCTTTTTCTTCTGTAAGAAGAGCAAGTATCGCCAAAACTCTGCATTGAGGTCTAAGTGGTGAATGATGGCGCAGGTATGTCGAAGAAAGATCATTTAGAAGATTTGTCGAAGCTTGTTTGGAAGAGACGGTTGTTGTTTATGTTGATCATCTCCTAACACAGGTTTCCCATCTATTCACCACTATATACCTTCATATTACATCTGTATACACACGCACTGAACCTTGGTGTTGGCTCGCGTGTAATTCCAGAAAAACTACATCAAGGAAGAAACTATTGAACGGATGAGACTGGACGAGGAGGTTCTCATGGATTTCTTTAGGGAATATATAAGCGCACCTGTAAGTTGGTTTACCACTTTAACTAAATATAACCTGAATAACTTTATCTACTCCGTACAAGTTTTGTATAATATTATCTACTTGGATTATTTAACAGAAAGTGGAAAGCAGAATCAGAATAATGAGTGATCTGAGAGAACTTGCATCTGCAGAGAGTCTAGATGCATTTACACTCGTGTACTCAAACATTCTTGAGCACCAACCTGATTGCCCGGTAAATTAATATATCAAATAATACAGCCTTCTCTTGTTTAAGACAACATCACTTTTCCTCAGTAGATGTAATCTTTGATATCTAAACCGCAGGCTGAGGTCGTAGAAAAGCTTGTTGGACTGCGTGAAGGCATACCACGGAAGGACACAAAAGAGGTAAACATCAAACTCGAGATTTTGTTTAGGACAATGTGGGATGAATTGATAGCGAATCACATGAATTCTTAGTTTAATACACTTATGATTATGGGATTTGAATAGTTATGAAACAATAAGAGTTTGATTGAAGACAAATAATTCTTAATTGCGAATTACAAACAGGTGGTACAAGAGTGCAGAGAAATATATGAGAACACTCTGATAGATGGTAATCCTCCAAAGACAGGCTTTGTATTCCCAAGAGTCAAGTGCTTAGCTGCTTCTAAAGGATCGCTCTGGCGAAAACGCACTTAAATTCGAGGGAGACCAGCGTTCAGCGATTGCGTCCAGCTGTCTACTTATTTTTGTGATAATGTTATGTGCGTTCTCCTAGTTATGGCGTTTGCGTCTTCTTCTTCTTTGTCTTTAGCATGGTATGTTTCTCTCTGTAAATTCTGTGTTTTCTCTTATTTTGTTTTGACCTTTACTTCTGAACTGAAAGTCGAAATGTTTAGTGCCCACCTGCACCGGAATATCATTTCATTTTATTTTGGGAAGCATATTTTTTGTCGCCAAAATTTAATCTATTTTTATTTTGTTTCTTGTAGGTCTCATTTATTTATTTGTCTTATTGTTTTTAGATTTACTATTGGTTTATAAATCTCAGATGTTACGTGTCAATGTGTCGTAATCTCATAATAGATAACACCATAGATATGAAAAGTGTGGGGAATCTGTAAAAATGTTTATAAATTTACTCATTTTATAGCAACTGGTTTTGTACAAACCACTCACAAATTCAATAATTGTAAATACATCATCTTGGACTTTCTGAATTTACTGTTTGGCAAAAAAAACTTCAGTTGTTCTAGAAACCTTTTGATCATTACGAAAATAAAAAGTCACCACACATAATGTGTGATATCTCCATCTATTAAAACGGAGATCTATTTTTCTAAACAATCTCTATTTGTAAATAATTACAAAAATAATTTTTAAAAAATTTAATTCTAATCCCTTAATTATTGTATTATTTTGTAGAAAATAATAAACCCTAGACCACGACCAATCGCCAGCAACTACACACGTTCTCAATATCTCCACCTCTTTCATTTCCACTAGAGTGTAACCGTTCTTGACTTTGTTCGTAACCACTACTCGATTTGGCGATTCTTATATCTAAGTGATGTTTCAGAAATTTTCTAGTACCTCAAAACAAAGGCGAATACGAGATCGAAAAAATCAGCTGCTTTTCCAAAACATCTTGCATTAATGAAGCCCATTCCAACAGTGTAAGAGTTATGTTCATTTAGATCTTTCTCTTGAAAGCTACAATGGCGAAACTTTGCCTAATTCACAATGCATTTTTTAGTTTGGTTTGATGTTAAGATATTGTTTTTGGCTTTTGCCGTAATGTAGCGTTGAGAGGAGAAGTAGCTTTGAGAGCAAGACTACCAAAGGAAGCTAAGAACAATGCAGCTATAAGCCCTTGTGAAAGAGCTTTACCATAAACTCACGATTGCTCTTCTAAGCTCGATTGCGCTAACATGATCGATGAACATATACCTGCAAAGGGAGTTGAAAAATCGAATTTGGATTGTACTGGAGACGTAACGCAGTGCACCCAAAAGGGTAATTTTTTTTCAGCAAGAGAGATTTTTCTTTACTCATTGCTGCGAAATATTCGACCTTTAGGCAAGATTATAGAAGATTAAAACCAAAAAAATTGACTATAAAAGAATGCTTACCACGAGACTGATCTATTGACTCATGGATCTTCCAGGAGCTCTGCGGTTGAAGCATTTAAAAGTGTACATCAACAAGAAATCTCAGGTTTGTACATCGAATCAAACAAACATAATCTCAGGTTTATATATCAAATTCTAGCGTTGACATTTTGCTTGATTTTCTCTTTGCAGGTCGTAGTAGAAATCAAAAGCAAACACGTTAGAGGAGCATTCTCCATTAAAGGCAAAGGTAGTTAGCTGACTATCATCATCATTATAAAAAAAACTCTTTTCGAACGATGGTCTTGGTGTTCATATACAATAATCGAATAACTGAATCACTGCAGACATTGTGAATGATGTATGCGAGAGAGTCTCGAGCCTACAAAATGAAGAAGAAATGGAAAACACAGAAGAAGAACTCCATTTCGGAATCTGTACAGGGAAAGGTCTAACCAAGTTCAAGTGCAAGAGCAAGGTTGATAAGCAGGATCCAGAATCTTCTTTATCGAGTAAAGGCATGTCTCTTGAAACTACAAACATTGACTATAGGGAATAAGTCATTTCATTTGTTAACAGTATTAGTTTTGCTATTTTCATAACAAGCCAATGATATTGTATTGTTTCTAGCACTATGCATTTGTAAGTATGTGTAGTGGTTTTTTGTTCATCTTCTGTTTTTATTTCAGTCAGTTGTGCACAATTTCTGTGAAAATTATGAAGAATTATAATATTGCGAGATAAATCTCACTTGAGGAATGTCCAGGTGTTTCTTTATGGCTTCTTCACTGGAAAAATTCATGAGAGTTTCTCTGCCACTGTTGAATTCCTGATTTTTTTCTTTCTTATCACTTGCTATTGTCTCCATTTAGTACTCGAGATAACTCAGAATCATGCGTTTATAAAATGGATAGAAACAGTAGTCAGTAAAATGATGGTAATCAAATATATAAGAATCTTTCAAAGAAAAGGGTTGAAATGATTTGATTTACTCCAAATCTTGACAAATTGTTTTTTTACAGGGGTCGATTATTAACCTCGAAATGGAAAATGAAAAGGTTCGCAAAGTTCCACATCCTGTCATTGCTCCTCTTGCAGTGAGCGGTAAGTGCTTAATTCTGTCTTTCTTCTTTCCCATTAAACTAAAAACTCTATTTAAAAAATCATGAAATTTTTGTTTTAAATGATCCAAAATTCTAACAGCTTCAAGAGGAGTAGCTTGTGTTTTTGCTGAAAGAAGACGTATTGCATGAAGATGAAGACGAAGAAGTCTCTGAGGACAAGTAAATCTCTCTCTC
>JAKUCM010007337.1:0-16196 GCA_023374145.1 Lepidium sativum | reverse complement strand
CCAAATTTTAAGTCCTAATGCAATTCAGAATCAAATTATTGTTAGGTTTCAAAGATTACGATACACACTCAAATATATACGTATTTACAGACCCGTAAAGGAGAACCCTAATGACGAACCAAATGACGAACATGATAAATCTCAACGAACACTCCACCACAAACTTATATTTAAAGAAAATAAAAAGATATATTTTGAAAAGCCATAATTAGTGGATTGCTAACAGTTGGTTACTTTACGTCCATTTAGTCACATATACACAAAAATATGTGTTAAGACGATTGTTGGAAGGCCACAAGAATAAAAACTTTAATTAACTCACCAATATTCACGAGAATACTATATAGTAAATTGTTGAATAGTAGAGTAATATATAATGAAAATATATTTTGTTATTAATATCATTTGTCGACATTGGTCGAAAGTCTTAGTTAAGGGATTTGCTAAGTATATTTTAAGAAAAACATAAATTGGAGGATTAGTTATCTTAAACAGCAATATACATTCCTCTTGTAGCTTTCACTATTTTTTACAAAAGACTTGTCAATAAAGATCAAATATTTGCAACTCATTCTTATAAAAACGACAGAATTTGTTAAAGACAATTTAAAGGGAAAGAGTTTTGAATGTTAACATCCATTCCCAAACACATTTTTAAAATGCTATCAACCACTATAAAGTTGACACGTTTAAAGATACTAACCACATAAATAACACAGACCATGTAACGACGATATTTGTATATTGGTAAAAAGATAAATTGCATGGCCTGTGTCTTTTGTGTGGTTAATGCCCTTCAAGCATCTGCATTAAAGATTTAGAAAAGGTTATTGGGCTCAAGTTCTTAGGAAGTGAAGAGAGGCTCGCCAGGGAGAGACTGCTAGAGACGGGTTCGCCACGTAGCGGACCCTTATTGGTTATTTCATTTTTTTTTTTTTAAGAACTTCACTAAAAAGTTTTTTGATGCAGATGCTCTTACATGTGTCGCTTAAACTAAAATTAACATAGAATTATAGGATAAGGTTCGATCCAGATTACCAACTACAACAAAATAATAGGAAACATCGATCGCGCAGAGGTGGGAACCAAAGCGTGACGGCTCTACTCAAGGTGAACCAATCCCTCGTGAAGTTTCTGCTCAAGAAGGAGCCAAATCTCATGAGGGATTAGCTCAAGTTTCTACTCAAGGTAAAGCAAAATCTCGTAATATCTCTGTTAATGGCTCTGCTCTAGGAGGAGTCCAGCAATCTTTGGTTCTGGTAAACTAGAATGTAAGTCCTTTGTTGTTGGGTCTTGCTCTGCTGATCCAAGTCCGCATTTGACACATCTTAGTTTGTATGTAGGAACATTTTTATTTGGTATATAACTCACATTCAAACCAAAAGAAAAAAATAACTAAAATCAAAGAGGGTATTTCTATTATAGGTAATTACAAATCATCGTATAATAAATGCTATTATTAGAGCATCTCGAACAGTTTACTCTATTTCTTATTCCAAATATAGAATACTCCAGTTATGGAGAAGACATTAGCTCCAATGATCTACAATATTTTATACTCCAAATAATTATTTGAATATTATTTAATCTATTAACTTAATATTAATTTCTAAGATATCTTTTTGTTTTTTAAATCTATAGATTTTATCCACTTATATTAATTTTAAAAGAAATAATCCATAACAATATTGACAAATCAGACTTTTAATTAGAAGAAAACTTTCTTACATCATATAAATAGGAAAACAAGTGAAAATACATTCTATTATAATATCTTTCTTCTTTTTGTAAACAGTGGGCCACAAATGGCCGGTTCATTAGCCAAATTCTTGCAAATGCAAGCGGGGGAACTCGATCGTAGGATCTGCAAGTGCGCATGCCTCTTGTGGACTTACCATTTGCCACTAGGCTAAATGCCACTTGCTCTACTATAATATCTAGTAATACTTTTTATTAACAAAATTTATTAGCAGTTACATATTTTGAATTTATATTTATTTACTTAAGTAATATGTCATTGTTTTTTTTATTATAATATATATATGATACTGATGCATTTTATAATTTTTATAATAACTATGTTTTACTATAAAATAATGTAAATATAAAATTTAATGGGATAGTTTTGCTTAGATATAAAATGATAACACATTTAGAATAAATGATCAATTTGTAAAGAAAATATCTTACTCCAAAAATAGAGAAATGAAACTCCAAATTTAGAGTTCTATTATTCATTTCTCTATTTTTGAAGTGAAATATGAAATATCCTTGGAGATAATTTTATTTCAAATATAGAGTTTGGAGTATGATATACTTTTAAACTCTAAGATTTAAGCCTATTATGTTGGACAAACCTAAAAAAGAAAACAAAGTTTAGGCTGATATATAAAATCTGAGTTTCGTGTCAAACTTCAACGAATATTCATTCAAATTAATTAAAGTTGAATCATTACTTTACAAGTAACTGTATGCTTTCCGTCATGTAAACTTTTTTCTTTTTCCATGAATTATATTACGTACTTTGATTAATTATGAGGTGAAAAACTTTTTGTAATTCTGCTTTTGTGAATATATATTAAAATCGATCGACGTGAATATCATATATATATATATATATATATATATAAGTTAGAATCAAGTTATTAAAAAATTATCTACATATACGATCAAATTGTAAAATATTTTGCTGAAATATAAAACCCTAGAAAGCTTGGCTCATCGACAGTAATAGGTCCGTCATCTCGTAAACTTAGTGCACACTGCACACAACACACTAAATGTATAAAGATATGTTATTCCTGACTTAGATGCGCAAATTCACATATTATATCAGTAAAATATTGATTTAATAATGATAAAAATGAAATTGGGATTAATGAAAAAGCTAATATGTGAAGCTTTATGGTTGGGACATTAAAGTTTGATTTCACATGAGACCGAACCAAAACATGAGTCTGGCAATTTATAAAGCTACTTATATAAGTATATATGCGTTTGTCCTATATCACAGATCTATGGTTACGCATGTGGCCGTTGCTTCGTATTATTATTTTTATCGACGGCAGATTATATTTCGGTACAATTAGTCGACTTAATAGCGAAATTTTTACATAATGTAGACAGGAAAACTCAATCCTGAATTATGCAAATGCATTGTCTTAAATAGATTTACTGTCTGTCACTAGATGTCATTTGCCTTCACATTATTTATAATCCTAATTAAGCTATTTAAATGTATTTAAATTGTACTACAGTTATATTCCAAACTACATTGTTTTGATTATATCTGAATTTTCACAAGTTCTCTTTTTATTACAATAATTTTGTCAAATGTAAAATTACTTATTACTAATTTTATGTTCAATGTTTCCGAGTAGCAAGCAAAGTATATATGCTTTACTTTATGGTCTTAGGTTAAGTTATAGGGTTCTTTAACAAAAGCATTGGTCTCATTTCTCATGCAAAGTTAGGTTCACTTCATTCGAAAGTGTGTCTCTTTCGATTCGTTTTTTTTTATATAAGAATTTTATTTTACTTCATCTTTTATTTTCAGATTTAAATGATGATTCTAGTCCCATCTCTACAATGTATGTATTTAGTCCGTGTCTAAAAAGAAAAAATAGAAAAAGAAAGATTTTGCTTCTTTTTTTTTTTTCTATTTGTAAAGATAATTAAACAGTGAAATACAAAAAAACAAATTACTCTGCAGTTATAACCAGTGAATCTTTACATACCAATTTATACTAACTTTTACTGACTTACACAAAAATAAAAATAAAGTTCACAAATATATATATACAAAGTTATTCACTTGTAACAAGCAAAAAAAAAATGCAAGTGACATTTAGTCTAGTGGCAGATGGTAAGTCCATAAAAGGCATCCGCATTTACACATCATGAGATCGAATCTCCCACTTGCATTTGAAAGAACTTGGCTAATGAGGCGGCCATTTATGGTCTAATGTTGACCAAAAAAAAATAAGCAATCCCTGCAATTTTAAAATATGAAAGGTAAACTTTTCCTATAAATAAAAATAAATATTTTCATTCTTTTAATTTTTTCAAAACGTGTGTGAAATCTGGAATGTTTTCTTCATGACTAAGCTATTGCAGACATTTGGTTAATAAGATTTTTCAAAATTGTTAATTTTATTTTCTTAGTTACATGGACCCAAAACTAGTAATGGTGACCCACAAAATATTTATTGCTTTTTACAAAAGTTGCCTCTAACAAATTAAAATTACAAGATTTTAACCCCCACCATAGTGCAATATGACTCAAAAGCTGTTTATACAGTATAAATACGGTCGTACATTGTATTTTACAAATATGACGAAATTACCCCTTACTTAGTTTGTCTTTAAATATGAATCTCCAACAATGCAATTCTTCCCTTTTCCCCTTTCAATTTCTCTCATCTCTCTATTAGAAAAGAATATAACCAATTATGTTGTCTACTGTACCGGCCTTCTCATTCTCTGAACCGGGTTTGGTTAATCAATTCTCGTGTTTCCAAACCGGGTTCTCTCCTTGGGAAATGGACTGCTCTGATCTATTTTCCGTGAACCAATTGTCTCTTGAACCGGCCGTACCAAGTCCTTATTATGGTGAATCCGACACTGGTTCTGTCAGAATTAATTCTGGTTATCATGACATGAAAACCGGTTCTGACAAATTTTTTGACGGTTTCGTCAAAACTAAACCCGGTTCTGACGATGCCAACGGATTAGATGATCTACTTTGCTCTCATGCAGAAGAACCGGACTCGGATGACCCAAAACACAGGACAACCATTGCGAATTTCGGTTCGGGAGAGCAGAGACATAAGTTGAGACAACCGGAGATAACCGAAGAGAGGAAGAGGAAGAGGATGGAATCAAACCGGGAATCAGCGAGACGGTCGAGAAGGCGTAAGCAAAATCACATTGATAACTTAAAGAACCAAGTAAACCAGCTTGATCTACAAAACCGTGAGCTAGGAAACCGGCTCCGGTTAGTTTTACACCATCTTCAACGAGTTAATATAGACAATAACCGGCTCGTAACAGAACAAGCCATTCTCCGGCAACGATTATTACAAATGCGACGGATTTTGATCATCAGACAACTTCAACAACAGCAACAATGGGAACTTCAGAACAGAAGAATGATCATGACTGAACAAAACCAATCTTCGATCATTGATCAAATTATATTAGAAAGAAAAACATATTGAAAATTTAGAACAATACCTCTAAGAAAATAATAGTAGATGAGAGCAAAATTTCTCTCTCTCGCTCTATCTCTCTATGTAAATGATATGAAAGGTTAGGAAGAGAAAATGATAGTTTGCGAATTTTCTTTCCTTTCACTTTCTCTTTCTATATTTGACTCAAAGAGTTGAAATAAAAGGGAATTTTATTAGTTTTCTTTTTCTTTTCTTCCGTGTTATATGATAAAATAAAAAAATGTTAAAAGTAATAATTTTTTTGTCAACGGTAAATTATATTGGACCACAACTGTCCGGTCCAATAGCTAAATTCCTACATAATGTAGGCAGGGGGATTCGATCCCTGATTGTGCAAATGATCTGCCTTATGTGGACTTAACGTCTGCCACTAGGGTAAGACCCATTTGCATTTTAAAAGTAATATGATAAATATTTAAAAGTTATTATTGACTACAATAATATACAAGCCGAAGACAGGTGGTCCAGTGGTGTAGTCATCTTATAAATTTTTCAAAACACTATGGATCAAATCCCCTATCTGGAATAGTAGGAGCGGGATTTAAAAGTCAATAAGATAGATAAAAAAAAAATGATAATACACAATTTAAAAAAATTAAAATAATAGATTAGTTGCATGCAAATTAAGAAACTACATAAACCTATATTAAATTTTATTATTTAATATAACTATAGAACCAATGTCAATTGTTTTTACGTAAAATAAGCATAGTTGCTAATAATTAAGAAATCAATTATTCTGAAATTAAATAAGTACTTATTTAGTGGAAAAGGTTGCGTGTTGACGTCATGCCACTTAACTAACATAAAGGGAGATTTTAAAAAGGCCTTCTAGGCCCAATTAGATACTTTTGGATCAGAAAGCCCAAACCAAAACATGTACACAAGTCCATTTTCGCTTGAAATGCACCATAAAAAGATAAGACTAGTTTGAATCTGACCAAAATGAAAGATTTGTTTCGAGATTGTGATCTTATCGAGTAATTGTCAAACAAATCTAGATTTAGAAATCGGAAACGAAGAAAAAATTGAATTTTTTGGAAGGAAAATTTTATAGTTTTCTCTGTTAAACTTAGAAGGAAACAACAGAAGATAAAAAACAGAGAAAAATACAGAGCCTTTTTTTCTTTTTTCAGTTTTGTGCCTCAGGACTTAAGTTTCAGGTTCAGGTTGTGTAATGAAAGTAGTCGCCATTGTTCTTGTTGTTCTCAGCGATAGGGCTGCTCACGGAACTGTTGTTAGAGAGTGAACAAAATGTGGACTTTTGCAAAACCCCTGTAGGAGAAGATCCTAATGTTGGACTATTTGTAGTGCTGTTTAGTACTTCGCCTAAAGGACCTCCTAAGGAGTTTCCCCACGAGATTGGTATCCAACTATTCATCTTTTTGTCAGGCTCCATTGTTGTTTCCTCTGTTTCCATTGACAGGTCAAACTCTCTTGATAGTCTGAGAGGGGAGAGTGTGGTTCTGTCTTGAGCATTGTTGTGCGTGGAGGAAGGAGATGATGATGTTATTGGAATAGACATTGAAAGCTGTGTCCAATCTGATTTCAGCTCCTCAGGCCAAGGAGAGTGATTTTGATTCCCAGAATGCTTGTCTTGGTTGCTGCTAAAATCCAGGTACGATGATCCAAAGCTTTTTGCTGAATTCGGGTTGAGTAAGGAGTCGGATGATATGTGCCCAAACTCAAAAGGGTTGTTGGTGTCTCTGTGTTTCTGATGAATAACCGGAGATTCCTTGGGTTGTAAATTGGCCGTGGAAGGAAATACAGAAACTCCTTGCGGATTTCGAACTCTGTTTTGCAGTAAGTAAATTATTAACAGAAATCGACAAATAGGTCAAGTATCATAAATATGTAAGTATGATTTCTTACTTGTTGTTAGGTAGAGAATCTGTAGAAGGATTAATATAATGACCTCCAATGGCGAGGCTGTGGTTACTTGATGCACGAATACTGTTCTTGTTACTACCACCAGAGACCACAGGCTGTTGAACCGTTGTAACCGCTTTGGATGCAGCAGCAGTGGCAATTTGGCCAGATTGGACTTCCACAGGCTTTCTTGAACGATGACGGCCTCTGTTTATGTGTCTTTCACAGTATTTCTGATCAGGAACAGCGTCTCTTGAGCACCGCCATTTCTTCCCATCTGTTCTACGGCATCTTCCTGGCTCAGGGTCCATGTTACCGCCTGCAAAACCGAGATGGAAAGATCCCCATCCGACTGCACATAACCACAGACAAAACAGTCATTAACCATTGCAAACAAAACCTCTACATGAAGCTTACAAATCTAAATGACACACCCATTGCCAACAAATCACTAAAAGCACAAATCTCGATATCCCTGAGATCAAGTTAGCCTCCAAAATGAAAGCATAAAAGAGCTAAAATTTGATTCTTGGATTGTTAATTCTTACGAAGTATAAGCGAGAAGCACTACTAAAGACTTTATCAGTGGCAAGTAATCTGCAACTAGAAACGGTGCTAAAGAAATGGAGCTTACATGAACTAGGAGGCATAGACCCATAAGGGTAAAAAGACTTCTTGATAGAGATGAGCAAACTAGAAGGAACAGGAACATTGGCTGTGATATACTTATAGATCAACGCTTGTTGCTCCAACTCAGCCCATTGAGTCAAAGTAAAAGGTCCTTTAACTCCTGTGAAGTTCCCTTGCATGCTCATGTTAATCATCATTCCACCAGAAGCATATCCTCCTACATTCCATTTGTTTCAAAAAATGAAATTTCAGATTTTTACATAAAACTCATTTCATTAAACACAATCTAAATGGAAACAAAACCAAATTTTTGGATTCTTCAAGAAAAAAGAGAACATTTTCAGACCTGAGCTTCTATAATACTGAGGTGGAATCTGGTGTAGATAAGGCGAGAGAGAAGTCTTGTTATTGATATCATTATCTAAACCGACATATTTACTGAAATCAAGAGCTTCTGGTTTATCTGAGAAGCTAAGCATGTGTTCTTGCCGACGAGAGTCAGAGGAAAGAGGAGATGCAGATCTCATAAGAGGAATGCCTTGATGAAACGGCATCGTTTTGTAATAAGCAGCTGCAAAAGAAGAAGATAAGTTATCTTCTTCAGTCGTTGCTATTGCTCTTACTCTTGCTAACTTCAAGCTTCGTTGCAAGTAATCTTCACTGTCAAATCCGGATCTATCTTGTTTAGATCCTCTAAGTTCTTTCTCACCTTGTGACCCGTTTTCATTACTCGTAACCGACCCGAGTGTATGAACTCCAATATCCATTAGAAGTAATAAAAAAATAAAGCTAGATAATGACTTGAGAGATAGTTTCCATGGGAGGAAGAAAGCTTGAGCAGAGCTCAGAAGAGAGAGATAGAGGGAGAAGAACGAGGCACAGGTTTAATTGAATGAGATATTCTTTTCTTTTTTTTTTATAAAGAAAATGAAATAATTATACTATATAATAAGAATTGAGAAAGAAGAAATGAAGCTTTGGGAGGAGACAAGAATGGTACCTAAAAACACAATCCGGATCTCGGACATGTTACAACATATTTATCATACTTTTTTCATTATTAATTTTGCTTTTATAATCTTCTTTGTTTATAAAAGGTACTAACTTCACTTACAATTTCTTTCCTTGTTTTCATTTTTATTTAATTTGTATACTTACAAGTTAATTTTATTTTTTTGACAACGGCATTGGAAAAAAAAGTAGAAAACCAAAAATGTTGGATCACCGATTATAAAGGAATTCTCTGGCCCGCATGGCCAAGGTATCCGTTTTGTGGTTGACAGACCTTGGTATGACTGACAAAGAGAATACCGCGAAGGAAGAGTAGATTCGCGCAAACACCTCTTGGTATGGGCTAAAAGCATGTCAGTCTTCAGGTTGATCAAAAACCTTAACCACCGTCTCGCAATCTGTCGAAACCTCCATTTCGGAGACATTAAAAGACACCAAAGATTTCATCGCTCATAACACTGCTTCTACCTCCGCATGTGTGGCAGAAAGACTCCTTGACACGCCTTTGGTTCTCATTTGTTCTTCATCCATTGAATCTGAGAAACAGTACCAACCTAAACCAGAATACCGGTCGGTGTCCTTCCAGAACGCATCTACAAAGCATTTAAAGCATATGAACTGCATATTAGATGTGGTAGGAAAAACTTGTAACTTACAAGTTAATTAAAAAGGAGATTTTCAAATATTAGAGATGTAAATTATGGTCCTAGATCATTTAAGTATAATATGGTCATACATAGTTTCGACTTTCGACTATGTTCAAAGTGTAGACTTATTTGTATATTATTTGAAGTATTGTGACAGTTTTCCCAATGTGTATTTGATTTTCTTTATCGGGTTTTTTTTTATATTTTAGTCTTTACGAAATTTCTTTTCTTGTGATATAAATATGTTTTTAGGAAAACTAGCTGTAACCCTGTAACGTTGCTAAAACGAGTAGGAAAATAGCTGTAACCTGTGGAGTTATTAGATTATTGTAGCAAAATAAAATTCATATGAAAAATCAATGGTTTATAATATAAATTTTTATAGTATAAAAAGAAAAGAAAAAACTAATTTACGTATGAGCGATACACTGAATTTATAGAAGCGGTGAATATATATTGATATGTTTAAATCTTTGTAATTTATAATGTCTTTTTACCAGAATTTGCAATGTATATATATATATATATATATATATTCTGAAGCTTTAAGTGAGATATTAATCTAGGAAAGCAAATAATAGAATTGTCCTATTCAAATAATAAATAATAGAATTGAGTGGAGTACCAAATATTTATCAAGATTCACGTGGTTCCAATGATATTTTTGGACCATCTTTGTCTTCTCCTCGAGGATTTTTGTTATATTTTGGATTGGTCATTTTATTATTAATCCTATGTTTTGAGCCATAGAACATCGACGGTTTCTGAATAATGTGTTTGTAAGTTTAAACTAAAATATAGTTTTGAGTATAATTAGTTTGGATTTATGTGTTTAGTAAACGCTTTGTAGTATCAGTTATAGTTTAGCGACACTTGAGTTGAATTTTACTTACGTAAGAACAAATTTTCCTCAGAATATACGACCGTTAGGTTTCGATAATAATTTGTGGTGAATATTTTGGTCTTATGTCATAAAAATCAATCTGACGTTACAACAAGTTAGGCATATATCATAATAGAATATTCAACTAATCTAAATGTCGTTTTAAGGGGAAAAAATGAATTATATATTGACATATCATGTGGTTTAGTTGTTTTAAAATAGAGAATTTAAATTTAGATAGACGTGTAATTCTACATAATTAACGTTTAAATTTCTGATTAAGTGTTATCGAGATGATTAAAGATTTGCAACATTATTGATTCTCGAGTGTTGATGAGAGTAATTTAGTTCATAATGTTTGTATTATTGTGAAACAGATAATATAAATTAAAAATATTGACGTAAATTATGGAGAAAAGTGAAAATAAAAACAATGGAAAGAGTGTTACTACCGACACTTATCCAACAAGAAACGTATATGTTAGTTAAAGCTTTGCGTAAATGTCCTAAAAAGAAACTAACACCATCTCCATAAGATAACTCTGGAGTTAAAAAAAAAAAAAAAAAATCGAAATAATCAATCAAGGTTCACTACGAGGGCGAATCCGTCTCTTAAAAATATATATATTAAAAGTTTAGAAGGGGTTTTTAGGCTCAGATTCTAAGGCATTTTTAATAAAAAAAAAAAATCAAATAGTGAAGAGAGGTTCGCAAGGGAGAGATTGCTGGAGACAGGTTCGCCTCATGGCGAACCCTGATTGGTTACTTTTTTTTTTTAAGAACTCCTTAGTGGAATTCTTTGACGCAGATTGTCTAAAGTCTCCCTGACGAACCTCTCTTCACTATTTGGTTATTTTTTTATTTTTTTTAATTAAAAATTCCTTGAAACTCGAGCCAAAAACACCCCTCAAACCCTTAATGCAAATGCTCTAACTCAACAAACCGTCATAGCATCTCTAACAAGGAGATGCTTAGACCATGTATAATGCTAGATATCTTATATTGAGTATCTTAACAATGAAATATTATTATTTTATTATAATACAAAAATAAACTAATATTAAATTGACAAGTGGATAAAAGAGTATCTTAAGTATCTTATTTAAGATACTCAAATCATTCTCTCACTTCTTGTTTTATTTAATTTAATTTTTTTATTATTAAGATACCCACTTAAGATACTAGCATTTAACATGGTCTTATGTTGGGTTTCTTAAAATTAAAGTATTATTTTTTTTATTTTAATTTATTTTTATTTAAATTTAAATAAAATAATGTAGCGGCCAATAAAAAGTTAACACGTGGCAAGAACTCATCTCTTAAAACTTTTATTTAAGAAACCATCTCTCCAAAATTTCTTAAAAATAATATTATTTTATATTATTTTAAATTTAAGAACCCTTCTAAGAACCCCTCATTGGAGGTGGTCTCACAAGTGGTGTGCATGCATTAATGACACTCTCCATTTTCATAATTAAATGTTTATGTAATGTTCTATTATCAAAAATTTACGATTATGTGATTTTTTCGGTTTTGTAAAACTTATTCCAGATTAAATCGAACTAAATTTTTGGTTCGGTTCGGTTTCTTAAATAATTACAACGGTTTGGTTTTTCGGTTCAGTTTTTTTTAAAAAAATTTGGTTAAAATATATAAAATTATGGTTTAAAGTAACCGAACCAAAAACCGAATTGAAAAATAATTAGATTCTAATCGTTTTTTTTAATAAACCAAAATTAGATCGAAAATCAAAAATTTTGATTCGGTCTATTTTGGTTCGGTCTAAATGCCCACTTTTGTTAATGACAAGCTCGTAAACATTTTACAGTTTTGTAATATCAATGTAATGTTTTACATTAATTTTTGCGGGCTACGTTTTGTACGTTACAAAGAGCCCTCTGTTGCACAAGAGACCTACAGCCTCAGCTTACAAAACCAATGATATTAAATAATAAAGTTGAGAAAACCAATTATTTACATAACCAAGGCATTTTTGAGCATTTTGGGAAATGGAAGCAGACTTTTTATTTATCATAACATATCCGAATATTTTTACACGTCTTGATAGTCTACAAATAAACAGTGTTTCAAATCATTACACGAAATTGTTATCTTTTACATATCTCACATTGTTCAAGTATGTACTATGGATATGATTTTTGTGAAGACCAATAACCCAAACTTACTAGTATACAGTTATTAATTTATTGTGTGACTCAAAAAGATATCTTGTTATTTTGAATTTTTAAAAGTAAACGATATGGATGCGTTTCGTTTTCAGTGATAATAATAGGATATAGTATTTTATTATATAAATTAATGACGTAATATTGGAAACCATAGTAAGCAGGAGGAGCGTGGTATTGTCAGAAGTATCAAGTTAAATCCATTAGCCAAAAGAGAAAAATCGTGTAACAGTATATATAAAAATGCATGCAAAAATATTAAACAATTTTAATTTCCAAAACACTAAAAATCGCAAATAGTTCTCACCCTAGTGGCAGGCGGTAATTCCACATAAAGCAACTCATTTACATAATCAGAGATTAAATACTCATGCCTGCATTATATAGGAATTTGGCTATTGAGCCGATCAGTTGTACCCCAATATAATTTACCGTTTACAAAAACAACACTAAAAATCGAATTTTAACAAACGAAAAAAGAAAGTATACGTTTGACGTATTACTAGTTTTGGGGTTTTAGACATCTCAATAATTGGTACAGATTGTAAAAAATAAACTTTTCTATACCACAAAAAGCAATGAAAAATATAATAATTAAGACAACAAAAGAAACAAAACATTGGGAATAAGGAAAAATTAAAAATAAATAAAAAAGTGGGTAAAAAGGTAAATTTGAGAGAGAATATGGGACCCAAAAGAAGAAGTTACGACATGATAGGTGTTAAGTCTTTAGGGGCTTTAGATTGGAAGACACCTAAGTTGTTTTTGTCGTCAAATCTCTTTTTAACACTTTGGTTTTAATTAATTTTTAGTTTTTGGTCAAAACCTAAAAAGCTCATTACTCTACTCTACTTCTATTACATGTGGACTCTCTTCTTATTTAATTCGCTTCTTCTCTTTTTGATTAGTTGTGCCGTGTGCATTTATATCTAGATTTTATAAATATTACTATAAAAACATTTACTTTTTAAACGGTTTCCATTGTAATTTGAATTTCTTATGCAAATAGTAATATTACAAAATATGTAATAGTAACTGAGTTTTTTTTTCTTTAAACCGAGGAGATTGGAACCAAGTTTAAACCAATTTTATAGAGGTTGGGTATTGTTCAAGTTTTTTTTTTTACAACGGCATAATATATTATATCGAAAAACGGAAGCAAGATACATACAATTCCAATAAACCAAATACTCGACCACATCGAACAAAGAGCATCTGTTTTATAATTCAAAGACCTGAAAATAACAAATAAAGAACATACTGAAAATAGCAAACTTAGAATCGTAAACTTCTCCTAATAAGGTAGGAACGCCAGCCACTCCTATGGACGCTGAAAGATGGTCATCACTCTCTCACAATCGATCGAAACCTCCACTTTCGTGACTTAAAGTTTCGGTAGTGATTTCAATGCTCAAATAACTCCTTCCACCTCTGCATGTAAGACGCTTAGATAATGTATGGTTCGAGTTTAGACATAGATAACTAAAAAAAATCAATTTTAAATTTAAAAAATAACTAATATCTAACATAACAACTTTTTCTTCAAATATAAACTTGGTTAGAAAATGAATTTGTTACCATATTGGATTAACCATTCGCGGACTCAAATGTCCGGGAGTGAAACCAAAATATTAATTCATTCGGACTCATATATGTTGGAAACAGTACAATATAAACCAATTAAATATATTTTATTATAATATTACCCTCACATGTTTAGTACTTTAAATTTTCTAATAAATTACGTTTGGTATGTACATTTATTTAACAAGAAAACAGTTCACGTTTAAAGAAACTGAATAATAAATTCCATGTGCGAAACTATACGTATCTTATATAGTTAGTTCGTTTAGCTAGTTCTGGCAATCAAATTGTATAACCCTAATATTAGCTTCCAACTACATTTTTTGTTAATTTTAGCATGTTTTCAAAGCACAGTTTACAGATGCTACAGATTTTCTAATTAATTCCAATGAGAAACGAGACTCGTGATTCTTGGAGTGTTAAAGTTGAAGCAATTTAGTTTGTGTTTGTTGGTAGGAAGCAAAATTTCGTAAACATGCATGGGTCCAAAATCATATATTTCAATATGAACTTTGATGAAAACAACTTAATTACGAAAAGAGACCAAAATGAACACAACCTTTACATCGAAATGGAAGGTTCGTAGGGGCAATATGGGACACAAAAAGACTATGGGCTCCATTACAAGATATATTCATATTCTCATTCTCTTTATTCTTTGTTATTAAATTTATACCACATAAATAACCAAATCCTATGGGTCGCCATTTCAATTTCATCCAATTTGTCTAAGATAAGAAATATATTCAACGTACATTGCTCTCTTTATCTTTGTTCATGCACATACTCGACAAAAGAAGAAGAAAAAACACGAAAGATCTACAGTACAAAGTAATCATGAAACATAGTAGAAGAAGATCAATGTTGGTCCAAATTAAATCTGGTTTAGTATAATGTATTCCGGTTATTAATCGGTTTAGGCTTTTATGATTACATTTATAAAGACTTTTTGTAACGATTATGTTTCACAAGTTGAATGAATCATTTTTCACTGTTTTTTCGAAATCGTTTCTCAACTGATATGGAACGACTTCAGATTCTTCTTCGTGAGACCTCTCATCAGCGACAAAATCTCAGTGTAATACTTCTCCGCCATTTCTTCTTCACTTTGTTTCTCGGTTATTCCGCCGAAGATCTACAATGCAAAGTAATCATGAAACAAAACAAAAATTTATAGAGTGAATGAAAAACTAGAATTGTTTAAACAAAAAATAACGTATAACATATCAAAGGTTTCTAGCAAAGGCCTTGCATTGTATATACATTAGCTACTGAAAGTTGATAAATCAAGCAAAGGCCTTTTAAAGGCCCAATTGTGTACTAAATATCTTATGACCAAATTCCACAATGGGCTTTACGAGCGTCTATCAGCGATTTATTTTATCATTATCAAATAAATAAAACGACCCGTACATATATGCGATTTTCTTATCTTACAAGAATAATCATTAGGTAATATTATTAATAAAACTTATGTTCACATCGTAAAAATTATGTCACTAATAATGAGGATATGAAAACTAGATTTCTCAGACTCGTACTGTAATTTAAACTCAAAAAAATACAATTCTCAAGAAATTTTCGTCTTTGTAATTAATTTATTTAACCCCACACGCAAAAAGTTTCTATATATAAAAATCATAAATATGGTTGCAGAATTTGAAGACCAGGTCTGTTTATGGATAGAATTTAACAAAGGATCCAACCTGTCCTCCATAAATTAACAATATTGATTAAAAAATTAACGTAAAATGAAAAAAAAATTGGATGGTTGTCGTATTCAGTAATATTCCGATTCAAACTATTGGCTATTTTTATTTAGTTTTATTATGATTTTTAAGAAAAACATAAAGAGTAAAATCAGACACAAAGCCCTCTCTTTGGTCTCATTCTTATTGCTTTTTTTTATGAAAAGCCAAAGCCAATAAACAGTGTAAAGAAAAATGATAGTTTTTGAAGACATTTTATTTCAGTAAAAGAGTCACCTTTCTAATTTATTAGGGTTTTGTTTTTTTCTTCGTTTTATGAAATTTTCATCAGGATTCAGTTTGTTACTATAATATTCGATATAAGTACAACACTCTAAAACATATAAAGAAATCCAAAATCAGCTTTGTTGGAATATAATTAGTTGGATTAATAAAAAGAAAACTCA
>JAKUCM010007336.1:0-33187 GCA_023374145.1 Lepidium sativum | reverse complement strand
GAGAGAGAGAGAGAGATTAACTAATCAAATATCCAATTGTAAATGGCTTTCAATCTAGAAGTCAATGGTAAATCCACTTAACCTAGCTCATTTGCACAACTAGAGATCGAGTTCCCCACCTACATTATGTAGAAATTTGGCTATTGCACCGGTCAGTTGTAACCCAATATAATATGCCGTTGACAAAAAAAATATTTGAAAATCCAATTCTACATTTACCGTGGTTTACTGTCGTTGAACATGATGGTTTAGAATTAATGAACCAAAGCTAAACCTATCATGACTCATTTAGGATCCAATTTATGACCCATTTACTGTTGGTACAAAATGCAGACTAGATCATAAACCTCCAAAATCATTGGTTCACGATTCTTAACCCTAAAATTTACATCATGAAATTTCGAAAGCTAAAAATCAAACACAAAGATGGGTCGCTCGCCATTGTTACGCAACTTGACGGAGATAGAGACAGAGATCATGAAAACAAAGATGGTGATAACGAGGGGGCTGATGACAGTGAAGAACACGAGAGAAATGCTTACCACATCGAGCTTGATGTAGCAGCGTTTGAGAATGAACCTCGTATCTACCACAACATTCTGCCTGAGAGTGAAAGTGAAAGTGATAGTGACAAAGAAGAAGCTTTAAACAGAAAATGAAAAAAAGAATATATGTGTACATATGAGGGTAATTTGTCTGAGAAGATGACCTTCTTCAATGGAGTTGCTTTCAAAGACGTTGTCGTCAACTATGCTATTAAAACTGGGGGGAAATTTGTACCAATACCAGTATGATAAAACAAAAATAGGATATAAGTGTGTTGTTAAGTGCGTTGATAGTAGTAATTGTAGTTGGAGAATTTACTGCTCTAAGAATGGAAAATTGAATGAATGGAAGGTTAGAGTGTTAAAAAAAGTTCACGCATGCTCAAAGAATGGAAACTGCTTGATGACTAAGGTTCCAAAAAAGAAGCTTGATTCATTGTGAACGGTGTCCCGATCCGCTACGGACTCAGAGAGCACGTCTTGATCTTGAGACTGAACTGTCGGATGTATAAGACGACTGATTTTAAGGAAAAAGTGGGCAATAACTTGTTCTGGAAGAAGCATATGGGTTATCTGGGGAAAAATATAAGAATACAGATGAAGAACGTAGTATGTTGGCTGAAATTACAAAAGAAGAGGATGAGGATATACATGATTTTGTGGTTGTAGTGGAGGCAACGAATCTGTGCTGGGAAGATAATTATGTTTGAAGAGATGTACAACTAAGATGTGGAAGAACGATTAGGTACTCTGGTGGATGTGGAAATGATTAGCAACGAAGGCCCACCTCCGCCTTCTGCTCCGAGTCAAACTGAGTGGGTTGATATGCTTAACAGAAGAGGTGGATAGAATGAAGAAAAGAGTGACAATACTAGAACAGGTAAAACATGTATAATTAGTATAAAAAGTATACTTATTATAACTAGTATAACTTGTATAATTGTTCAACTATAGGTTGCTGGGGTTTGTGCTAGTGATGGTGATGTTGTTGTTGGTGATGCTGAACCAGTTGATGGTGTTGCACCCGTTGATGGTGTTGCACCCGTTGATGATGCTGGAACTCGTGATGGTGTTAGCAAAGTATAACATGTATAACTGGTATAAGAAGTATATTTTTTATAACTAATATAACTTGTATAACTGTTATACTATAGGCTACTAGGTTTTGTGCTAGTGATGGTAATGCTGATGTCAGTGATGTTGCACCCATTGATGGTGTTGCACCCGTTGATGATGTTGCACATGTTGATGATGTTATAACTCGTGTCAGTGTTAGCAAGGTATAACATGTATAATTGGTATAGAAAATATATTTGTTATAACTAGTACAACTTGCATAACTGTTCAAATATAGGCTGCTAGAACTCGTGCCAGTGTTAACAAGGTATACGTGCGAATAAGTAAGCGCACGACGGATTATGATCCAAGCCCGACATTGACTAGGATAAAGGCAAAAAAAGTGTGAACAATTTGGTAGTGTAGCTAAGTTAAAAACTCATTTAGAATTGTGTGTTTAAGTAATTTAAGGTTATATTTATATGTTTCTAACATGTTTAAGTGTTGAAGATTATGTTTATTTGTTTCAAACTTATAATTATTATGCTTAAATACTTAGACTAATATCACTCAAAATATTTGACAATCTTACAAAGGACCGAAATATTTTTTTACCTTCTCCACAAGCTTAACAATCACCGCCTTTTGCTCCCTCAACTCCTTCTTCAGCATCGCCACCTCCGCCTTATGCTTCATTGCTATCTTCTTATCTATCTCCTCGACACTATATTTCAGGTTCTCACACTTTCCTCGTATAGCTTGATTCCAACTTGTTTTCCTGTGAAGGTCATCGTTCGGTGGGTGGAAACAACATCATTTAAACTAAAGAAATAGTACTAGTTACACTAGATATACTCTAGATACTAGTTAAACAACATTGTTCTCACCCTATACACTCAGCATTTAAAGTAAATCTTGTTTCGGGCATGTTCATTTGTTTTCTCCACGATGATAGCTTCACCACATGGGCATTTCTGAGAAATTCCCCCTTCACTATCTTGGACATTATTCAATTCGCCTAAACATTTTACGGGTTTCTTCCTCAGAGTAGTCGGTGTCGCTCTCCTCGGTCCAAGAAACCATGTAAGACCTAAAAGAAAATCAGAAACAAAATTGAATAATTCAAAATTAAACATACCTTAAATCAAAATCAAACCTCAAAATATTTTTTAGAAACCCTAACTAACCAAAATCCTAACTTTAATTGAAGCTTTTATCAAAATCTGTTACTAAAACAAGAAAACGAGAGAGAAGAAGTCGAGAGAAGAAGTCGAGAGAGGAGAACTTACCGTGAGAGAAGAAGTCGAGAGAGGAGTGTAGAAAGAGAAAAAGGGTCGCAATAGATGAGTGGAGAGAAGAAGTCAACAGAGGCAACAAGTGAGGAGGAGAGAGAAATCTCTTTTTTTTTTGTTTATATACCTACGAAATTAGGTATGCACATAGTCTTAACAAAAATTTTAGAAGTTGGTGCCTAACAAAAATTTTGATTGTTTTTTATGACATAGTTGTCCACTAGTTACCTGTTTTACAAAATTACAATAAGTTATACTTTTGATGATTTTCCATTAAACTTAGTATTACATATGCCTATAAATTTATTTTTTTAGTTTTATAGTGTATTATAATAGATTACTTAATTGTGTTTTATGTATTTAAATTATATAATCAATATATATTTGTAACTTTAAATTTTAATATGGTTATAAATTTAAAAAGTCACACTAAAACAATAAGGAATAAGGTGGACTAATATACTTAAGTCTAAAAATGTTATTTTAATTTTATTATTAAATAATATATACATTCATTCATAAATATATACACAAAACCATCTTAGTGTTAATTTCTAAAAATTGAGTCTCATTGTAGATTATTTTACTTATAAATACCTCATTCTTATTATTTTGTAAGACAAACAATATTACAAAAAGAAAATATTGTTATAGATTTATTATTAAAACAGCAAAGAATATACATTGGACTTAAATGACCATAAAACCCAATTAGGCATCAAATTGTAAAATTTCAATTATATATAAAAAAAATAGTGAGACATATCAATAAGGCTCCTGTGAAACATCTCCACTTTTATGGGTTTCACAAGATTTACAGATATTCCTTTTCCATAAAGGTCCATAAGTCTTTGGAAAACATCTCCAGTGATATGAGTTTCACAATATTTACATATACTCAGATTTTCCATAAGCAAATCACTGATTAACCTCATCTTCTGCTAGATATCTAAATATTGGCGATTGGAACCTTTGTCTCGGCCTCCTTAAGTTTGATGATCTTGGACGTGTTTCGTGTGCTGATGACAACCTTTTTCACTTTTTTTTCCTGTTCCAATAATCTGGTCCGGTGGTATGATTTCTTTGACTTTGATGTAATCCAGGACATCCCATTGTGACATCTTGGGCACCAACAAAATAGACCTGGTATACGCAAGTGCTCACAACTCGGACCAATAATAGCTAGATTGAAGCTCATGTAATGGGATATTACGAGGTATAGGTTTGATCTTATGGTAATGAATGAATGAACCTAATGCGTGGAGACACATATACTTTTCATTGTCGAACACTCTACAGCTGCAACTCTTTGATTCCAAGCAAACAAAATAAGTCTTCCCATCACTACCAACGACATCAAATTCAAAGGTGTTTAGTGCCATCAATCAACCTCTCCACAACAGCCCATGAATCATGCATTAGGTTCTCCACATACGACACTAATTTGTTTTCGATCGTAGCTTTCTTTGTTTTCATCCGACGATCACTAAACCACTTTGAAAATGTTTGGAGGATTGTATCAATCATGGGTATTAGGGAAAACTTCCTTCTTCATTAAACACACCATTAATACATTCCACATTGTTGGTTGTGTCGATATTGTACCTTTCTCCCGGAAAGACACACGTAGCCCACTTTCCTTCACAATACTCTGCTCCAAATATTTGGCTGCAGACGGGAATCTACTAACAAATAAACTATACTCACGATTGAAATCAGCAATTGTGTACTACCTACTATACTGCATTAATTTGCAACCAACTATAACTTTGTTGGTATTAGAAGCATGAGCTCTCACATTGTGTGTCATATGCCATATGCAGTACCCGTGATGGGCTTTTGGATATACATTAGCTATGACACCAATTAGTCTTGCATTCCTATCACTTACAAATACCAATTTGAAAGAATCAGGTATAACTGTCTTCAAAGTCTGGAAAAACCATGTCCAACTAGCATTGTTCTCTTCATAGAGTACACTATACGCAATTGGATAATTGTGCCGATTAGGATCTTGAGCTATGGCAAAAACTAATACACCACCATATCTATTTTTGAGGAATATTGCATCTACAATAATCATTTTCCTCATCCCCCTAAACCCCTCAATGCTAACTCCCAAATCTATGAAAAGGTACTTGAACTTCCCATTATCATTTACTTGCACCCGTGTTACTGTACCCGCATTTACCTTTTGTAACTCGTACAAATAGGAATGTATCATCTTGTAGCTTTCTTCCGCAATGTCACACAACCTATCAATAACAAGTTTTCTCCATCTCCTCGCGGTGGAGTACGATATACTCACACCAAGTTTTGTCTTCACAAGACCCATGATAACTTTAGGAGTTAGAGTGTTCATTTGGCTAACAAAATACTTGCAACTATTTCTGGTGTGCATTTCCTCTTCGTGCCACTACTCTCGCTCTGACTAGCCCGAGAGCATGTATGCATCTTTGTGTACTTTGTAATCCTGAAAATATCCATATTTCTAATCTTTGATGCTCGTACACCCTATTTGCAGCCTTCTTTCTTACATACAATCCACAACGGACAAGGTTTAGATCCTTTAATAGCAAAACAAAAGCTGTTCAAAAATGATTCTCTATCTACAACTTCTTGCAATGTCTTCTTATCTTCAAATTCTTGATCCAAACTCAAACCGGAACCGTCTTTCCATTCCTCTGTGAACTGACTACTCTTTAAAATAGGTGGAAGTTCTACATAGACATCACCAATATCCAATCTCTCAAAACTAATATCCACACTTCCATCTTGTGGTTCTATTTCATTCTCTCAACTGGTGGAGAATATACAGTAATAGAAGTTGTTACTCCCTCACCATAATTACAACCAACAGAGCTTTTGGCTGCTCTTGACACTTGTCTCGACATTCTTTCCTCAGGTTCTTCCGATCTTGTTATGACATCCAAGAGTAATATTGCCGTACTACAGTTACATTCATCAATGTAGACTAGATATATTGGGAATGTCCTGCAATCATTTGTACTTACTCGTGTGGTCGGTTCTAACATCGAGATTAGACAAAGTCATATTGTACTAGGGGTTGTAATGGCTTGCTAGAGTCCACTTATAATCTGTAAGTTAAGATACTCACTGCTTGTACTATATGATCCTATTGGGTCACACACCTAAGCAAATGGAGACAATTCAATAGGGAATGATCATTATAGGAATGATTCATGACTTGAGCATAATAATACATGGTTTCGGATGAGAACACGTGTTTTGGGTCATGAATAAATTAATTCTAATTCAACTAGGAATTAATTAGGTGTTTTGGGCTGGGCCTAAATTAATCCTACTTCAACTAGGAATTAATTAGGTTAACTTAAACTCCCTATATATATATGATATAGGGCACGTTTTGATTAGATAAGAAACCTTAGCCGCTGATTGCACAAGTCGAAACCCTAAGAGAATTGCACACAAAGTTCTAGCAGACTTCTCTCCTACTTGCGTGCGTGTTGACTATCAATAGAGGTGCTACACTTGGAGCACTTGCTGATCTTATACCTGATCTTATATCCACTGCACCAATCAAACTTCAGGTATAATCGAGTTCCCTATTTTTCAGATTCAATTAAGTTAATACAAGACCTAGGGCTTAGAGTTTTGCTAGATTAGTCAATTGATAATTGTCGAATTGCTTAAAAACCTAACAGTGGTAACAGATCCAGGTTGTATTCTTATTGAAATATGATGTTTTTATGCTTGATTGATTGATTAAAATTTTGTTTTAATTGAATTAGAATGCATGATTAGGGTTTTGATGAAACCAAAAATTAGAGCTGATTTTATTATTGTTGAAATCGAAAATTTGAGCTGGTTGTAATCTTAATTATATATGATGTTTTCATGCTTGGTTGATTGATTAAAATTTTGTTTTAATTGAATTAGAATTGCATGATTAAGGTTTCATTGAAATCGAAAATTAGGGTTTTGTTGAAATCGAAAAATCAGAGCTGGTTGTAACCTTAATGAAATCTGATGTTTTCATGCTTGATTGATTGATTAAAATTTTGTTTTAATTGAATTATAATTGCATGATTAGGGTTTCATTGAAATCGAAAAATTAGGGCTTCATTGAAATCGAAAAATTAGGGTTTCATTAAAATCAAAAATTAGGGTTTATGGTTTCAGGGTTCTCATGTGATAAACCGAAATAAAATATAACCTAATTTAAAATAGCCCTGAATGATCGAGTTTAATATGATTAGACCGAATCTGCTTTTCTCGCAATCGGTTTAAGAAAAATTATACCAAGTTGGAGAAATACCAGCAGGTGCCAACCGGCATAGGGTCAGGATTAGAAAATCATAAATAAAATTTTAAAGCCTTTGATTTGATTTCTTTGGTTTTTAAAATCCCCCCTTTAACCCTCGTGAGTGCATATATGATATACATTCAAGTCAAAGTTTAGTTCGTCAAACAAATATCAAGAAATTGATGTTTTTCCACTTCATGTCAACTGTCAAGACTCGTTTCATCGTATGGTGGGCTAGCTCGGGTTAGGTACCTACTTTGACATGGGTGAGGCAGATGGTAACCATTACCATATGATTATGAGATTGGTTTACTTGACTGAGCTATCAAGACTGTCTTGAGCTTTGAGACATCAGAGTGATTTTGGCATATGAGATGTCAAATCACGACTGAGAGTTATATATGTGATATAACTAGCAAATAAGTTGCTTACCTAAATAACTAAGGTCTGGCCGATGAGCTCAGCTCACTCAGAAATTTCTGAAATATGGATCTCGGGATCATTGTATTCAATCGAAGAACTATTGATTGAACACAATGTGATTTTTCTTAAATATGTTAAGATTTCTCAACACTTAAACCATCATAACTAAAACTCCTTACCTCTCTTAATTTCAGTTATGGCAAATAACAACAACCATAACCACAACTCATTCTCCCTTCTATATGTCCTTGAGAAGGACAAGTTGAATGGGAAGAATTTCCTGAGTTAGTACCGTAACCTGAGAATTGTTCTTAGGCAGGAGAAGAAAGACTATGTTTTGGAACAAGTCTTGCCTCCTAGATCGGCTGCCAATGCCACTGTTGCAGCTAGGAATGCTTGGGATAAGCATTCCAATGATGTGATAGATGTGCAATGCTTGATGCTTGCGACCATGATCTTGGAACTGCAGGTGCAATACGAGAATGTGATGTCGCCCATCGAGATCGTGACTGGCCTGAAGGGAATGTTTCAGGAACAGGCACGATATGAGAGATACCAAACGGTGAAATCTCTCATCGAATGCAAACTATCGAAGGATGGTTCGGTGAGTAGTCATGTCATGAAAATGATGGGTTATATTGATAATCTCGCTAACCTAGACTGTCCCCTAAGGCAAGAGTTGGCTACGGACATCATACTTCAGTCGCTCTCGTCTTGTTATCATCAGTTCATATTGAACTACAATATGAACAACATGACGAACACGTTGACTAAGCTGCATAGAATGCTTAAGACAGTAGAGCCGAATGTCAAGAAGGGCGCCTCGCCTGTACTCTTAGTGCAAGGGGGTAAATCATTTAAGAAACGTGGGAAGGACAAGGGTAAGGGAAAGGCTAAAGCTAACCCGGTTGTGAACCAGGAGCCGGCCACATCCATACCTAGAACCAGGCTCGACCCATCTAAAACGGACGTTTGCAATTACTGTAACGAGCAATGGCATTGGAAAAGAAACTACAAGAAATATTTGGAATATTACAAGAAGATGAGGAAGCAGTATGAAGCTCCTTCAGGTTTTTTTGTAATCGAAGTAAATGTTGCTTCAACAAGTTCAACTTCATGGGTAGTTGATACCGGCTGTGGTGCTCATTTTTGTACTAATATGCAGGGCCTAAGCAACAGTAGAAACTTGGAGAAGGGGCAAGTGGACTTACGTGTAGGAAATGTAGCAAGAGTTGCTGTGTTAGCCATAGGAACATATAATTTGTCTCTTCCATCTCGTTTAGTTTTCGTTTTATAAAATTGATACTATGTACCTGCTATATGCAGAAACATTGTTTCTGTTTCGGTTTTGGATACTGAAGATTTTTCATTTTCGATTAAAAACAAATGTTGTTCCTTTACTCGAGAGGACCTCTTTTATGCAGTGCCCCATTATCGAATGAGCTTTATATTCTTGACCAATCTACACCTATATATAACATTAATATCAAACACTTCAAAGTAAATGATTCAAACCTGAGTTTTCTTTGGCATTGTCGTTTAGGGCATATAAACAAGAAACAAATCTAAAACTTCATCATGATGGGCTTTTAGACTTATTTGATTATGAATCATTTGAGAAATGTGAATCTTGTTTATTGGGAAAAATGACAAAGGCTCCTTTCAACAAACTCAATGAAAGGACCAGTGATTTATTGGGCCTTATACATACCGATGTATGCGGTTCGAGGAGCCTAACTGCCAGAGGAAATTTTAACTAATTCATTACATTTACTGATGAATTTAGTAGATACGGTTATGTATATTTAATGAGACACAAATCAGAATCTTTTGAAAAGTTCAAAAAGTTCCAAAATGAAGTACTTAATCAACTTGGCAAGAGTATTAAGGTTCTTCGATCTGATCGAGGAGGTGAATACTTAAGTCAAGAGTTCAGCGACCATCTGAGAGATTGTGGAATCATTTCACAACTCACTCCTCCTGGAACACCACAATGGAATGATGTGTCTGAGAGGAGGAATCGAACATTACTTGATATGGTTCGATCAATGATGAGTCACACTGATCTTCCGTTATCCTTTTGGGGATATGCTCTAGAAACTTTTGTGTTTACACTGAATAGAGTGCCATCAAAATCAGTGGCAAAGACACCTTATGAGATGTGGACGGGAAAAATTCTCAATCTGTATTTCCTGAAGATTTAAGGATGCGAGGTTTATGTGAAATAATTAATATCCGATAAACTTACACCGAAATCAGATAAATGCTTATTCGTTGGTTATCCGAAGGAAAGTAAGGCGTACTATTTCTACAACTGAACCGATAACAAAGTGTTTGTTGCTCGACATGGTATTTTTCTTGAGAGATAGTTTCTTTCTAAGAAAAATAGTGGGAGTAAAGTACAACTCAAAGAAATTCGAGAGCTACAGGAAGCTGCTCAATCCATACAGGAAGAGCAGCAGTTAGACTCGCAAGATGTTGTCAAATCAACACCTGTAGAGCCTGAAGTTCGCAGATCCAGTAGAATCCATCATGAACCTGAGAGATATCTGGGATTCCTCGTGACTGAAGAAGATATCTTTGCAAACTTCAAAGAAGCAATGATGGGCCCTGACTCTGAAAAGTGGTTAAAGGCCACACAATCCGAAATGGAATTCATGTTAGAAAACCAAGTTTGGTCGTTGGTCGATTTATCTCATGGTGCGAAAGCAATCGAGTATAAATGGGTTTTCAAGAAGAAAATTGATGTGGATGGTAACATACAGATTTATAAAGCTAGACTGGTAGCTAAGGGTTTCAAACAAGTCCATGGTGTTGACTATGATGAAACCTACTCTCAGTAGCTATGCTTAAGTTTATTCGGATTCTCCTAGCGACTGCTGCTCATTATGATTATGAGATTTGGCAGATGGATGTCAAAATTGCGTTCCTAAATGGTATTCTGGAAGAGGATGTGTATATGACACAACCCGAGGGTTTTGTTGATCCTAAAACTGCTAGGAATGTGTGCAAACTTCACAAATCCATTTATGGATTGAAGCAAGCATCACAGAGTTGGAATCTTTGTTTCGATGAAGCAGTCAAAGAATTTGGTTTCATCAGGAACGAAGAAGAAATATGTGTATACAAGAAGTTTAATGGGAGCGCAGTTGCGTTTCTTGTGCTGTACGTGGATGATATCTTACTTATCGGAAATGGCATTCCGTTAAGGCTTGGCTCAGAACAATGTTTCTCGATGAAGGACATGGGGGAAGCCGCCTATATTCTTGAAATCAGGATCTATTGAGATAGACCTAAAAGGCTGATCGGATTGTGTCAAGAAACTTACATAGATAAGGTCTTGAGCAGATTCAATATGCATGATTCCAAGAAGGGCTTCTTACCAATGTCTCATGGCATGGTTCTAAGAAATACGGGGTGTCCCAAGACACCTTCTGAGCGAGAACACATGAGTAGGATTCCCTATGCTTCCGCAATAGGATCCATCATGTACGCTATGATTTCCCTATGCTTCTGCAATAAGACGTTGCTTGTGCATTAAGTATGACAAGCAGGTACCAATCAAATCCAGGTGAGACTCACTGGACTACCGTCAAGAACATCCTGAAATATTTGAGGAATACTAAGGATATATTCTTGGTGTACGGAGGAAGTGAGGAGTTGGTTATTGGTGGATTCACAAATGCAACCTTTCAGACGGATAAGGATGATTCCCGGTCTCAGTTCAGTTACATCTTCTGTCTGAATGGTGGTGCAGTTAGTTGGAAGAGTTCAAAGCAAAGCACCGTAGCTGACTCCACTACTGAAGCTGAATACATTGCTGCTTCTGAAGCTGCGAAGGAAACTGTTTGGATAAAGAAGTTCATCTATGAACTTGGTGTGATTCCGAGTATTGTTGAGCCGGTGGCACTGTATTGTGATAACAATGGAGCCATTGCACAGGCAAAGGAGCCCAGATCACACCAGAGATCCAAGCATATAGAGAGGAGATATCATCTGATTAGAGATATCGTTGAAAGAGGAGACGTAAAGATCAGCCGAGTTTCAAGCGAAGAGAACGTCGCTGATCCTTTGACGAAAGTACTTTCACGGACTAAGCATGAGTATCATGCCAATGGCATAGGCCTTAGGTATCTTAAGATGTAATCTTAGTTCCAGTGGAAGTTTTATAATAGTTTTATGTTATGATGTAAACATACTTTGGTTATGTTTTAATGAAATTATTTCATTTCTATTTAATACTTGTATTAAATATTTATCCCGAAATAATCATGACATTCTTATAGGTCATCAAGTTGAGGACTTGGTCATGAAACCCTATAGGCATAAAATGCATGAATTATTTCATTCCCTAGTCAATGGTTATTAAAGTGGGATACTAATAACGAGATAGACTAGTATGTGAGGTGACTGATGACTAAGTTTCATGGAGTCATTGATAATAAGTATCAAGTCAATCACATAGATGTGTGTCACATGAACATAGCATCAGAAATGACCCGCTATGAGAACTCTACGAGATCGTATAATGAGTTTCATAAGAGATTCTCATACGACTATAGAGCATAGTCGTTAGACCTGAGTTCATGCTTTTTTCTTGCACATGAATTGGTGTGTTTTGAAAATTTCAAACGCCAACCATAACTGGTGGTTATAAAGGAATTTGTCGGACAGATCATGAAATGTGAGAAATGAACAGAGGATGGAACAAGATGGAATTTGTCCCTCCTATGTACGGGAGAAAGATATCTATGGGCCCTTCAAAAGATTTGATATTGTAAAATGCATGGCCATGCTCAAACAAGGTGAAAGACGCTTGTTTGCTCTATCAGTACAAATTCAAGTTCGATGAACATTGATATGGCTCATTAAAATAAGGATGACACAAACTCTTGCCTTAGAGCAGATAGAGATATGGAGACAAAGGAATTTTGGAATATATGATTCCAGTATATGTGGGAGATTGTTGGGAATGTCCTGCAATCATTTGTACTTACTCGTGTGATCGGTCCTAACATCGAGATTAGAAAAAGTCATATGGTACTAGGGGTTGTAATGTCTTGCTAGAGTCCACTTATAATCTGTGAGTTGAGATACTCACTACTAGTATTATATGATCCTATTGGGTCACACACCTAAGCAAATGGAGACAATTCAATAGGGAATGATCATTATATGAATGATTCATGACTTGAGCATAATAATACATGGTTTCGGATGTGAACATGTGTTTTGGGCCATGCCTAAATTAATCCTAATTCAACTAGGAATTAATTAGGTGTTTTGGGCTGGACCTAAATTAATCTTATTTCAACTAGGAATTAATTATGTTAACTTAAACTCCCTATATATATGACATAGGGCACGTTTTTGATGAGATAAGAAACCATAGTCGCTGATTGCACAAGTCGAAACCCTAAGAGAATTGCACACAAAGTTCTAGCAGACTTATCTCCTACTTGCGTGCGTGTGGACTATCAATAGAGGTGCTACACTTGGAGCACTTGCTGATCTTATACCTGATCTTATCTCCGCTGCACCAATCAAACTTCAGGTATAATCAAGTTCCCTATTTTTCGGATCCAATTAAGTTAATACAAGACCTAGGGCTTAGGGTTTTTACTAGTTTAGTCAATTGATAATTTTCAAATTGCTTAAAAACCTAACAATATAACCACACACATCCACACATCAAAAATAGTCACTTCAACCTCATCTCTGATTGTAGGTCGGAATAAACGCAATTGCAATCTAACCTTATTTTCATCTAAACCAAGCCTCTCATATAGACAACCTTTTATCGCTGACAAAGTGATATCCTCTACTTCGTGCTTCATCAATATATAACTAATGTGTTCGTTGCATATAAACCATATCACGACTTTGTATATCATAATGTCCTACTAAAACAAAAACAAAAAATTGATTCAGTTATGTATAACGTATGTTGTTTTACTAGTTTACCTATCGCTATCACAAAGTCTACTTGTCTCAACATAAATAATCATCTAGGTAGTTCAAAAATACACAACACTATGTTTCAGCCCATACAGTCCTACTCGGCCCAAATTCTACCAAATAAGCATCTCAGTAAGCATATTAAAATAGCAAAATTTTCAATTCCTAGCTCAAAAACTATTTTACCAAAATCTCTTTATGTGGAAGATGCTAATCAAGAATAAAGGTGCCTCCAATGAGATAAAGCAAGAATGAAGCTACGACACTGTTCCTGCAAAAATGATTCTGTAACGTATAACTGATTCAATAATGTATAACTGATTTTGTGACGTATAATTGATTCAATTATGTATAACTGGTTCATTATCGTATAACTGATTGAGTTTTACTAGTTTAACTATCGCAAAAATAAACTCATATTAACTCAGATTTGATCGTTTAGACAGTTCTTATCTATAATTCACTATGTTTCAGCCTATATATTCCAATTGTTACCAATTTCAAGTCTTATTCGAGTCAAATTCTACCAAATAACCAAAGCAAAATTATCAATTTCAAGCTCAAAATTGATTTCACAATTAAGCTTCTTAAGCCCAATGTCGAGATGCAACTCAAAGAATAAAGTTGTAGAGAGTGACAAACTACGGCAGTGGCAAACCCTGCAGCAGGGGGGCACGTCGGAAACAATCTCAAAAATTGGCGGTGGTGCAAGTCGCCTTTTAGCGTGAAAGGAGAGAGACGAACCAAAGTGGAGAGAAAGAAGCGAGAGAAAAGTTTATATTTAAAAAAAAAATTAATTAATTAAGTAAATAAATGAAAAGAATATTTTCATAATTCCAAATTTTATTAAAATGATTGTATATAAAAGATTACATATGTATATAGCAGATTTGACTTTATTCAAATTGTAGTTTTGAGAACTTGACCAAATTGCAATAGAGGTTTAGTAAAATTCGTTAACTAAAAACGATGAATTACTTTTTAATTGTCAATCACAAATACCAAAAATTCACTTCCTTTTTGTAAGTCTACTAAGTTTTAACTCGATCTACGTACGAATCAGTAGAGATTAAAAGTTTTGTATTTTTTTTCTCTCTTTCCCGTTTTTTCCAAGTGTTTTTTCCAAGAATAACGGGTTCGTTTTTTTCATTTTCTCGGATCATCACATTTTTTTTCTTTTCTTTTCACCATTTTTTTTTCCTTTCCCCGCATCAAGAGAGTAATTTGATAACTATGAACACATCATTATACGTAGTTTTTTCTTGAAAAATATCTGTAAAAGGTATTTGCTTTGTTCCTGATTCTGTAAAAGGTAAATTTCTGATCCCATTATCAGCTTCATGCATGTGTTCTTTTGTACTTCATATAATTGTCCAGCTCTTAACAAAAACTCTGTTTGCATTCATGATTTTCTCTCTGAATCTGATTGTTTCCGTAAGAATTGCATGTGAGTTGGCCTCAAAGCCTATCATTTTCTCACGAACTGGCTGAATATCCTTTGTCTTTGATAGGAATTCACTTGTTTATATCAGATTTATCTTAACCAGATTCTTTTTAAGTTTTTTGTTGCTGTTGTTGTTGTTGGCGAATCTCCTCTGTTCTTGTGCCTTTTGTCTGAATTTTGCAGCTCTTATTAAGATCATGATATATTTTTTCTTATGTTTCGATTGAGTAGATGGTTGGAGAATTCTTGGAGTTAAAACACTGGGATTGACTAGAAGCTTCATATTTCAATTATACTGGTTGTTTCAGAGAATTTAGCATTCATATTGTACCAAAAACTTCTGGAGAATGCTACTTTTATTTCACGTACATTGTGTAGATTGGAATACAGTAATTTGTGTGCTCGCTACACTAATTGAGATATTCCTGGAAATCTACATTTACAACGTCATCCGACTTTTAATTTCTGCAGAAATATGTCAGTGCAGGTCTGGTCTGTTTTTTGAAAATTAATAAGCTGAGGAGAGTTCAGGCTTTGAAAAATCCAGAATGACGTTTTCCATGAGAGATTTAGATCAGGCTCTGCAAGGAGCTGGCCAGAAATCGTAAACTTCTCTCGTTTTAATGTATGCATTTTAGTCTTACTGTATTGTTTCTTTGGATTCATTTCAACTTTACTTCATGCCAATTACAGTGGGATTGAAATATGGCGCATCGAGAACTTCAAACCTGTCATTGTTCCAAACGAGTCTCATGGTAAATTTTTCACCGGGGATTCCTATATTGTCTTAAAGGTCGGTAGTATTTCTTGTTTCTTCTTTGTTTAATGATGTATGATGTTTAATAGTGTCTAAAATCTTCTTATTTTACTATCGCATACCAGACCACAGCATCAAGAAGCGGTTCCTTGCATCATGATATTCACTACTGGCTCGGTAAAGATTCCAGTCAGGTAACAGTCACTTCACATTCTCGTCTTTTTCTGTATATTTTTTTAACAAAGAAGCATTATGTTGGTGTGCTGATGAAAACAGGATGAAGCAGGTGCTGCAGCCGTTATGACAGTTGAATTAGATTCAGCGCTAGGTGGGCGTGCTGTTCAGTATCGAGAAGTGCAGGGTCACGAATCCGACAAGTTCCTTTCATACTTCAAACCTTGCATAATACCTCAAGAAGGTGGAGTTTCTTCTGGCTTCAACCACGTAAAGCCTGAGGAGCATCATACACGTCTGTATATCTGCAAAGGCAAACATGTCGTCCGTGTAAAAGAGGCAAGTCAATTAATATGTCCTGAAAATGTCGTTACTCTTAAGTGGTCTTTTATACTTCATCTTGGTTTACATTCCTTTTCTCATATACAGGTTCCTTTCATTCGATCAACTCTCAACCACGACGATGTATTTATTCTTGATACAGAGTCTAAAATATTTCAGTTCAGTGGTTCCAAATCGAGCATTCAAGAAAGAGCAAAAGCTCTTGAGGTTGTTCAGTACATTAAAGACTCTTACCATGATGGAAAGTGTGATATAACCGCTGTTGGTAAGTGCACTAAACCCTTAAAACCATGAAGTCTTATATTTTAAACCAAATTTAATTGAGTGTAATATGCTTTCTTTTCTTGTAGAGGATGGGAGGATGATGGCTGATGCTGAAGCTGGAGAGTTTTGGGCTTTGTTTGGTGGGTTTGCTCCGCTTCCTAAGAAACCAGCAGTCAGTGATGACACAACCGCTAGATGTGATGGAATTAAACTCTTCAGGTAGAACACTTTTGATCTTTACAGTAGTCACCTCGTGATTCACGAATTACTGCAACAGATGATCATGTTCTGACATGACACATGTTTGGTCTTTCAAGTGTTGAGAAGGGACAGACAGAACTCGTAGAGGCTGAGTCTTTGAAGAAAGAGCTTCTGGACACTAACAAATGTTATATTCTTGATTGTGGTCTCGAATTGTTTGTTTGGAAGGGACGGAACACTTCAGTTGACCAACGGAAGAAAGCTAGTGAAGCTGCAGAAGTAAATTTCTTCTCACACCAAAACAATAGTCTCTTTTTGATGGGATATGTTCATTCTAATATTATGATTCATCATTTTTCAGGAGTTTTTCCGTTCAGTCGAACGGCCAAAATTAAACCTGGTTACTGTAATGGAAGGGTATGAAACAGTGATGTTCCGATCTAAGTTTGGTTCATGGCCGGCTTCAAATACCACACCTGAACCCCAGCAAGGCAGAGGCAAAGTTGCAGGTTAGCATACGAATACTATCCACATTGATCAAATTGCGCAGAGTATTGGATTTTAGAAATGAAATACTTACTCTGTTTAGTTTTTGGCCAGCTCTCTTGCAACGCCAAGGAGTTAATGTTCAAGGCCTGGTTAAGACTTCTTCTTCTCCTGAAGACGAACCGAAGCCATACATTGATGGCACAGGAAATCTGCAGGTAGTGACTATATCTTTGTTGTTAGAGGGTTTGGTATATCCGAATAAGTGAACATAACCAAAACATAATCTTTTGATTGGTAACTGTTAAATTTTTGCAGGTCTGGCGAATCAATCAAGCAGAAAAGATCGTTCTGGAAGCAGCAGAGCAATCAAAGTTCTATAGCGGAGATTGTTATATTTTCCAGTACTCATATGCCGGAGAAGACAGAGAGGAACATCTAGTGGGTACTTGGTTTGGAAAGCAAAGCGTCGAGGTAAATTTTTTCACACACACACATATATATATTACACTTTTTATTCTCCATCCGTGCTTGTCGATGATGATTGTATAGGAAGACAGAGCATCTGCTATTTCCGTGGCAAACAAGATGGTTGAATCCATGAAGTTTATGGCAGCTCAGGTGCTTCTTCTTTTTGTGTAGGTTACAGATTCCACTGTCAATTTACATTCTCTGATATAAATTTATCAATCTTACTCTGTTCAGGCTCGCATATACGAGGGTCGAGAACCAATTCAGTTTTTCGTGATCATGCAAAGCTTCATCACATTTAAGGTCTTAACATTTAAGTTTTTTCTTCAGATTTTCTTTTGATACTTTTAAAGTAATATTTATCACAATCTCTACAACATTATCTTCGTGGTAGGGTGGTCTAAGTGATGCTTTCAAAAAGTACATAGCAGAGAACGAAATCCCTGATACTACTTACGAAGAAGAAGGTGTTGCTCTGTTTCGGATTCAAGGTTCTGGACCCGAGAACATGCAAGCCATTCAGATAGATGCGGTATGTGTACTGAAAACCATTATCAAACACTTTTCTTGTTAAACATTATTGGTAATTTAAATAATTATCTGATTCCAACAGGTTTCCACAGGATTAAATTCTTCACACTGTTATATTTTACATGGTGATTGTAATGTTTTCACTTGGAGTGGCAATCTAACTTCCTCACATGATAAAGAACTTATGGAGAGAATGTTGGATTTGATTAAGGTAATCTGTCAATGAGTTTTGAATTTTCATTTGGGACTTACCTCTCAGATCTCATATATACTGGAACCTCTGGTTCTTGGTTTTCATGCTCTTTACAGCCAAATGACCACACTAAGGCACAAAAGGAAGGTTCAGAGTCCGAACAATTTTGGGAATTATTAGGAGGAAAATCAGAATATCCGAGTCAAAAGATGAAGAAGGATGGAGAGAGTGATCCTCATCTCTTCTCTTGCACATTCTCAAATGGTAAAACCATTTTGCAACATTTGGTCCTTGGATTTTCACTTCCAGTTTATTCAATCCAGTAACTTTTCTGAACATTTTTTGATGATTTTTTCCGGCTTGTCTTTCGGTGATACACTGTGGATATTGCTATGTTACCAGAGAATCTGAAGGTAAGTATGTTTTTCATTTTATTAATTTTGTGATTCTCATATATGGGGTTTCTCAATTGAGTCTGTTCTGTCCTTTTATTGCCATATAGGTTACAGAAATCTTCAACTTCACTCAAGATGATTTCATGACTGAAGATATCTTCATACTTGATTGTCACACTGAGATCTTTGTATGGGTGGGACAACAAGTTGACCCAAAGAATAAAGCGCAAGTTTTAACCATTGGAGAGGTACTTAAAGATTCATACAACTAGATTAACGTTCAAAACTGCAAACTGGTCTTATAGATCCTTTGCTTCATTTTTTTCCTCAACAGAAATTCCTTAAGCATGATTTCCTCCTAGAGAATCTAGCAAGTGAAACACCAATATATATTGTAACGGAAGGAAATGAACCGCCATTTTTCACTCGGTTGTTCACCTGGGACTCATCTAAATCTGCAGTAAGTGACTTCTCTCCTCTGCCACACTTGCCTGAAAATTGCTCCTCGGAATTCAACTCCTACTTAGTGATTAACCCTTTTGTTGCAGATGCATGGAAACTCATTCCAGAAAAAGCTTGCAATCCTGACAAACAAAGGAAAGCCGCTTTTAGATGTAAAACTTTTACCTCCTTTGGTGACACTGGTGTGATCATTCAATCTCGATTTCTGTCTTAATCCTATGTCCTTTTTTTTTGCTTAGAAACCTAAAAGGAGAGTCCCTGTATACAGCAGCCGATCCACCGACAAACCGCAGCCTCGGTCCAGAAGTATGACATCTAGTCCAGACAGGCCCCGCGTGAGGGGACGGTCTCCAGCTTTCAACGCACTTGCAGCAAATTTTGAGAAACTAAACACAAGAAACCTCTCAACTCCACCACCTATGGTTAGTCCTCTGGTCCGGAAGCTTTACCCGAAATCTGTTGCCCCAGACCTCTCAAATCTTGCTCCTAAATCCGCTGGTATAGCTGCCCGTACAGCACTTTTCGAAAGATCTCCGCCTACTTCTCAAGAACTGGATGCTAGCCCGAGTTCTTCTGAAGGTCTGCACCGAAAAAAATAATCACATTTGAACCCCAACACTTTTAGTTTGGTGAAGCTTACCCTTCTTTGATATATCTTATGAATGAAGTTACAAACCAAGCAGAGGCACCAAAGCAAACATCAGAGACAAACGAAGAAGAAGCAATGAGCAGCATTCATGAAGATTCAAAAGAAGAAGAAGCAGAAGAAGAGAGCGACCTCCCTACTTTTCCATATGAACGCCTTAAAACCGACTCAGTGGATCCTGCCCCAGATATAGACCTCACTAGAAGAGAGGTCGGATTCTTCGAAACACTTAAAACATATTATACAACAAATTCATTAAGTGGTTTGGGTTTAAGGAGGCCAGCTTGTCTTTGCAGGCATACATGACTTCATCAGTGTTCAAAGAGAAATTTGAGATGACGAAGAATGAGTTCTATAAACTGCCTAAATGGAAACAAAACAAGCTTAAAATGTCTCATAATCTCTTCTGATCAGTCTGTTTTCAAGAATTCAGTCATTTTTCTTCTTCTTCCTAACCAAAAAACCCGTAAGTGTTTCACTTTTTTCTCTGGTTTGTACTTACCAGTTTGGTGCAAGTTTACACTTATTGATAGACAAGTAGATCTGATCTATCCATCTATAGAAAACGGCTTAGCATAGAATCTATCTTATAAATCTTTCTTTCTCTTTTTGCAGCACAAAAAGGGCATCATAAGTTTTATCTCCAATCTTTTGAGCTGCTTACCAATAATCGAATACATAAAAGAATTTATCTATCTATTAAATGATTTGGTTCGCATGATTTGGTTCTCCCTCCAATTTGGTCAGCCTTTCAATTTCCCGGAACGATTAATCCCAATTTTCCCTCTTGATTGTGGGTCAGTAATCGGGTATTTATTGTCCCATTTATTTCGTTCATATTACTTCGCCTCAGACTTTCCATTCAGATCTATCGCCTTCCGTCCAAATCTACCCAATTCGTTCTTTGTCATGGGTGTTGGTGAGTAGCTGCAAAACAACTAAAATACTTGAAATCGTCGCTGAACTCGCGATTTGATCTAAAGATGCTCAAAGTTGAGGTGTGTTTCCAATCTATAGAATTTTAGGAGATTTTCATTTCAATTTCGTCCATAGTTTATAAGGACATAGGATAATAGTGAAAATAGTCATTCATTGTGAATATAGAGGATGTTACGAAGAGACCAGTCATGGGTATGAATGGAATTCCAAAAAGCAAAAGCATACGATGTAACGATAAAGACAAGATTTGTCGATGATATAACATATTCGATGTCATTGGATAATGTATGCTGGAAAGTTGTGGCAATTGGGTTAAATGAAGATAAGAACAAGCTTAAATTGAGCTATTTGCCATTGGTTGGTAGATAGGAAACAATCATACATTGTGGATTATGATGATGTTGATGGTTACCTATCATCATAATCTAGAAGCATTTTGTATTTGGAAATAGATGAGTGTGTTGTGGAATGCATAAGAAAGAATGTAGTTAATTTGTTCGATGTTAACTATGGGGAGACAACATCAAGTGGTATAGGTGAGAATCAATTGACAATTGATGATGTATATGTTGAAGTTGAGACCGCAAATAAAGAAAATGTTGTTGCAGTAAATGGCGAGAACGTTATAGTTGTAGTCAATATGGATAATGAGAATATTGTTGTTGGAAAAGGACAAAACATTCTAGGATTGGTCAATGGAGATAATATTAGTGTTGTTGCTGGAAATGGGCATAACGTGGGAGTGTTCAATGTGGATGAGGGTGATCATTTGAATGATGGTGATCATTTGTCGGAGGAAGACGAACCGCAATTTGTAAGGGAATGATCTGATGGTACATGTTTGGAAAAAGGGCAGAGATTTCAGACAAGAAGGTAATGCAAGAGATAATGTTGAGAGCTTCCTATAAAAAATTGTTTAAATATAAAATACTAAATTTTGATACTTGGAGATATTGTGTTAAATATTTAGACCAAGGGTGAAATTGGTACTTGCGAGTGTCTAGACCCCAATACTCTAAAAAAGACAATCCATGGGTGGTTAAATGTCACAGGAGTAAGCATTCTTGCTTACGAGCGACGGCGAGTATCATTGGCAACAAAAAGAAAGGTACACCGAGAGAAGTTGCTAAAGTTTTGCAAGTTAATCTCTCATGTCAGTTAGAAATGCCATCTGTGAAATGTGTAATGAGTATTGTGCATGCGCAAAGTGGATTGAGTGTCTCATACTCAACAATTTTAAACAGGAAAAAGTTGGATGTCGCTTGGGTGCGTGGCAGTGAAGCAGATAACTATAAGATGTTGCTTGCATATTTGCACGTGTTAGAGAAGGTAAATGAGGGTACTTATTTGCATAAAATAGGTTCAAGTACTTATTTGTTGCTCTTGGAGCTTGCATCAAAGGATTTGATGCCATGAGGAAAGTTCTAGTTGTGGATGTTACTTTCCTAAAGCTTGGTGGTGTGTTGATATTTGTCACAACTCAGGGTCCAATCATCACCACTATCACATTGCATTTCTTGTGGTTAATGGTGAGAAATATGTGGGTTGGAATTGGCTTTTTGGTTCCGTGAAGAGTGTTGTGCCAGACTCAGAAAAATAGGTATTCATAAGTGATATGCATGCAAGTCTCATCAAGGCAATTCGTGATGTGTATCTGATGGCAAAACATGGTTTTGTGTGTACCATATGTCCCAGAATGTTAGATTAAATGCTTCCAGTGTCAACAAAGATGAGGTTGCGAAGAAATTCAGAACAATAGCTCATATTTATACATAGGGTGAATTCAGATATGAGTATGAGACTTTCAAGCAAAAGTATCTGAAAGTTGCTAACTATTTGGTTATTAGTGTCCGCGATCAAAGTGGGCAATGTGTCTTTTTCCTCGAGAATGTTACATTTGTACTACAAACAATGCTGAATCTCAAAATAGTGTGTTCAGGACCGCAAGGAAGTAAGCGTTGCTACCAATGATAAACGTGATCATTGGAAAAATTTGTGATTAGTTTGAAAAATATAGGAAGAAAGCAGTTAGTGGATCAGATTTGGCGAGGTTGGTGCTAGTTGTTGAGAATGAATTTCATTTTACATATCCATAAGCAACAAGTTTAGAAGTCAGAGTGAACAACTCATACGAACGTCTGTTTACTGTCATTGGACGTGATTTTAAACCTTACTTGGTGTCCTTCGATGATATAACATGTGACTGTAAGCGTTTTGATCTAGATGTATATCCATGTGTCCATGCAATAACATCTACGCATGTATGCATGAAGCTACAAGATAGACCAACGTATGTGAGTATTCTTGACTTGTGCTCTAAGTATTATTTGGTTGAGGTGTGGTTGTTGGCATATTTCGAGACGATTTTTATGTTAGGTTTTTAAGCAATTCGACAATTATCAATTGACTAATCTAGCAAAACCCTAAGCCCTAGGTCTTGTATTAACTTAACTGAATCTGATAAATAGAGAACTCGATTATACCTGAAGTTTGGTTAGTGCAACGGATATAAGATCAGGTATGAGATCAGCAAGTGCTCCAAGTATAGCACCTCTATTGATAGTCCACACGCAAGAAAGTATGAGAGAAGTTTGCTAGAACTTTGTGTGCAATTCTCTTAGGATTTCGACTTGTGAAATCAGCGGCTAGGGTTTCTTCTCTTATAAAAAAATATGCTCTATATCATATATATATAGGGAGTTTAAGTTAACATAATTAATTCCTAGTTGAACTAGGATTAATTTAGGCCCAACCCAAAAACCTAGTTAATTCCTCGTTGAATTAGGATTAATTTAGGCCCAGCCCAAAACACCTAATTAATTTCAAGTTGAATTAGGATTAATTTAGGCCCAGCCCAAAACACTTAATTAATTCTTAGTTGAATTAGGATTAATTTAGGTTTGGCCCAAAACACATGTTCTCATCTGAAACCATGTATTATTACGCTCAAGTCATGAATCATTCCTATAATGATCATTTCCTATTGAATTGTTTCCATTTGCTTAGGTGTGTGACCCAATATGATCATACAGTACTAGCAGTGAGTATCTCAACTCACAGATTATAAGTGGACTCTAGCAAGCCATTACAACCCCTAGTACCATATGACTTTGTCTAATCTCGATGTTAGAACCGACCACACGAGTAAGTACAAATGATTGCTGATCTCTCTCTCTCATCTCCCACTTGTACTGGAATCATATATTCCCAAAATCCCTTTGTCTCCATATCTCTATCTTCTCTAAGGCAAGAGTTCGTGTCATCCTTATTTTAATGAGGCAGATCAATGTTCATCGAATTTGAATTTGTAATGATAGAGCAAACAAGCATTTATCACCTGGTTTGAGCACGACCATGCATTTTACAGTATCAAATCTTTTGAAGGCCCAGAGATATATTTCTCCCGTATATATGAGGGACAAATTCCATCTTGTTCCATCCTCTGTTCCTTTCTCCCATTTCATGATCTGTCAGACAAATTTCTTTATAACCACCAGTTACGGTTGGCGTTTGAAATTTTCAAAACATACTAATTCATGTGCAAGAAAACAGCATGAACTCAGGTCTAAGGACTATGCACTATAGTCGTATGAGAATCTCTTATGACAGTCATTATACGATCTCGTAGAGTTCTCATAGCGGGTCATTTTCGATGCTATGTTCAGGTGACAAACATCTATATGATTGACTTGATACTTATTATCAATGACTCCATGAAACTTAGTCATCAGTCACCTCACATACTAGTATATCTCGTTATTAGTATCCCACTTTAATAACCATTGACTAGAGAATGAAATAATTCTTGCATTTTTACGCCTATAAGGTTTCATGATCAAGTCCTCAACTTGATGACCTATAAGAATGTCATGATTATTTCGGGATAAATATTTAATACAAGTATTAAATAGAAATGAAATAATTTCATTAAAACATAACCAAAGTATGTTTACATCATAACATAAAACTATTATAACTCCCACTGGAACTAAGATTACATCTGAAGATACCTAAGGCCTATGCCATTGGCATGTTACTCATGCTTAGTCCATGAAAATACTTTCATCAAAGGATCAACGACGTTCTCTTCGCTTGAAACTCGGCTGATCTTCACGTCTCCTCTTTCAACGATATCTCTAATCAGATGATATCCTCTCTATATGCTTGGATCTCTGGTGCGATTTGGGCTCCTTTGCCTGTGCAATGGCTCCATTGTTATCACAATACAGCGCCACCGGCTTAACAATACTCAGAATCACACCAAGTTCATAGATGAACTTCTTTACCCAAACAGCTTCCTTCGCAGCTTCAAAAGCAGCAATATATTCAGCCTCAGTAGCGGAGTCAGCTACGGTGCTTTGCTTGGAACTCTTCCAACTAACTGCACCGCCATTCAGACAGAAGACGTAATCGGACTGAGACCGGGAATCATCTTTATCCGTCTGAAAACTTGCATCCGTGAATCCACTAATAACAACCTCCTCACTTCCTCCGTACACTAAGAACATATCCTTAGTATTCCCCAAATATTTCAGGATGTTCTTGACGGCACTCCAGTGAGTCTCACCTGGATTTGATTGGTACATGCTTGTCATACTTAATGCACAAGCAACGTCTGGATGAGTACAAATCATAGCATACATGATGGATCCTATTGTGGAAGCACAGGCAATCCTACTCATGCGTTCTCGCTCAGTAGGTTTCTTTGGACACCCCGTCTTGCTTAGAACCATGCCATGAGACATTGGTAAGAAGCTCTTCTTGGAATCATGCATACTGAATCTGCTTAAGACCTTATATATGTAAGTGTCTTGACACAACCCGATCAACTTTTTAGGTCTATCTCGATAGATCCTGATTCCAAGAATATAGGCGGCTTCCCACATGTCCTTCATCGAGAAACATTTTCTGAGCCAAGCCTTAACGGACTTCAGGAACGAAATGTCATTTCCAATAAGTAAGATATCATCCACGTACATCACAAGAAACGCAACTGTGCTCCCACTAAATTTTTTGTATACGCATCTTTCTTCTTCGTTCATGATGAAGCCAAATTCTTTGACTGCTTCATCAAAACAAAGATTCCAACTCTGTGATGCTTGTTTCAATCCATAAATGAATTTGTGAAGTTTGCACACTTTCCCAGCAGTTTTAGGATCAACAAAACCCTCGGGTTATATCATATACTCATCCTCTTCCAAAATACCATTCAGGAACACGGTTTTGACATCCATCTGCCAAATCTCATAATCATAATGAGCAGCAGTCGCTAGGAGAATCCGAATAAACTTAAGCATAACTACTGGAGAGTAGGTTTCATCATAGTCAACAATGTGGACTTGTTTGAAACCTTTAGCTACCAGTCTAGCTTTATAAATCTATATGTTACCATCCACATCAATTTTCTTCTTGAAAACCCATTTACACTCGATTTCTTTCGCACCATGAGGTAAATCGACCAACGACCAAACTTGGTTTTCTAATATGAATTTCATTTCGGATTGTGTGGCCTTTAACCACTTTTCGGAGTCACGGCCCATCATTGCTTTTTTGAAGTTTGCAGGTTCATCGTTGTCAATGATCAACAAATCTTGTCCTTCAGTCACGAGGAATCCCATATATCTCTCGGGTTCATGACAGATTCTACCGGATCTGTGAACTTCAGGCTCTACAGGTGTTGATTCGACAACATCTTGCGAGTCTAACTGCTGCTCTTCCTGTACGGATTGAGCAGCTTCCTGTAGCTCTCGAATTTCTTCGAGTTGTACTTTACTCCCACTGTTTTTCTTAGAAAGAAACTCTCTCTCAAGAAAAACACCATGTCGAGCAACAAACACTTTGTTCTCAGTTCGGTTGTAGAAATAGTACGCCTTGGTTTCCTTCGGATAACCAACAAAAAAGCATTTATCTGATTTCGGTGCAAGTTTATCGGATATTAATCGTTTCACATAAACCTCACATCCCCAAATCTTCAAGAAAGACAGATTGGGAATTTTTCCCGTCCACATCTCATATGGTCTCTTTGCCACTGATTTTGATGGCACTCTATTCAGCGTAAACACAGAATTTTCTAGAGCATATCCCCAAAAGGATAACGAAAGATTAGTGTGACTCATCATTGATCGAACCATGTCAAGTAATGTTCGATTCCTCCTCTCGGACACACCATTCCATTGTGGTGTTCCGTGAGGAGTGAGTTGTGAAATAAATCCACAATCTCTCAGATGGTCGCTGAATTCTTGACTTAAATATTCACCACCTCGATCAGATCGAAGAACCTTAATACTCTTGCCAAGTTTATTTTGTACTTCATTATGGAACTCTTTGAACATTTCAAAAGATTCTGATTTCTATCTCATCAAATAGACATAACCTATCTACTGAAGTCATCCGTAAATGTAATGAAGTAGTTGAAATTTCCTCTGGCACTTAGGCTCATCGGGCCGCATACATCGGTATGTATAATGCCCAATAAATCGTTGGCCCTTTCATTGAGTTTGTTGAAAGGAGCCTTTGTCATTTTTCCCAATAAACAAGATTCACATTTCTCAAATGATTCATAATCAAATAAGTCTAAAAGCCCATCATGATGAAGTTTTAGATTTGTTTCTTGTTTATATGCCCTAAACGACAATGCCAAAGAAAACTCAGGTTTGAATCATTTACTTTGAAGTGTTTGATATTAATGTTATATATAGGTGTAGATTGGTCAAGAATATAAAGCTCATTCGATAATGGGGCACTGCATAAAAGAAGTCCTCTCGAGTAAAGGAACAACATTTGTTCTTAATCGAAAATGAAAAATCTTTAGTATCCAAAACCGAAACAGAAACAATGTTTCTGCATATAGCAGGTACATAGTATCAATTTTATAAAACGAAAACTAAACGAGATGGAAGAGACAAATTATATGTTCCTATGGCTAACACAGCAACTCTTGCTACATTTCCTACACGTAAGTCCACTTGCCCCTTCTCCAAGCTTCTACTGTTGCTTAGGCCCTGCATATTAGTACAAAAATGAGCACCACAGCCGGTATCAACTACCCATGAAGTAGAACTTGTTGAAGCAACATTTACTTCAATAACAAAAAAACCTGAAGGAGCGTCATACTACTTCCTCATCTTCTTGTAATATTCCAAATATTTCTTGCAGTTTCTTTTCCAATGCCATTGCTCGTTACAGTAATTGCAAACGTCCGTTTTAGATGGGTCGAGCCTGGTTCTAGGTATGGATGTGGCCGGCTCCTGGTTCACAACCGGGTTAGCTTTAGCCTTTCCCTTACCCTTGTCCTTCCCACGTTTCTTAAACGATTTACCCCCTTGCACTAAGAGTACAGGCGAGGCGCCCTTCTTGACATTCGGCTCTACTGTCTTAAGCATTCTATGCAGCTTAGTCAACGTGTTCGTCATGCTGTTCATATTGTAGTTCAATATGAACTGATGATAACAAGACGAGAGCGACTGAAGTATGATGTCCGTAGCCAACTCTTGCCTTAGGGGACAGTCTAGGTTAGCAAGATTATCAATATAACCCATCATTTTCATGACATGACTACTCACCGAACCATCCTTCGATAGTTTGCATTCGATGAGAGATTTCACAGTTTGGTATCTCTCATATCATGCCTGTTCCTGAAACATTCCCTTCAGGCCAGTCACGATCTCGATGGGCGACATCACATTCTCGTATTGCACCTGCAGTTCCAAGATCATGGTCGCAAGCATCAAGCATTGCACATCTATCACATCATTGGAATGCTTATCCCAAGCATTCCTAGCTGCAACAGTGGCATTGGCAGCCGGTCTAGGAGGCAAGACTTGTTCCAAAACATAGTCTTTCTTCTCCTGCCTAAGAACAATTCTCAGGTTACAGTACTAACTCAGGAAATTCTTCCCATTTAACTTGTCCTTCTCAAGGACATATAGAAGGGAGAATAAGTTGTGGTTATGGTTGTTGTTATTTGCCATAACTGAAATTAAGAGAGGTAAGGAGTTTTAGTTATGATGGTTTAAGTGTTGAGAAATCTTAACATATTTAAGAAAAATCACATTGTGTTCAATCAATAGTTCTTCGATTGAATACAATGATCCCGAGATCCATATTTCAGAAATTTCTGAGTGAGCTGAGCTCATCGCCCAGACCTTAGTTATTTAGGTAAGCAACTTATTTGCTAGTTATATCACATATATAACTCTCAGTCGTGATTTGACATCTCATATGCCAAAATCACTCTGATGTCTCAAAGTTCAAGACAGTCTTGATAGCTCAGTCAAGTAAACCAATCTCATAATCATATGGTAACGGTATGTATAATGCCCAATAAATCGTTGGCCCTTTCATTGAGTTTGTTGAAAGGAGACTTTGTCATTTTTCCCAATAAACAGGATTCACATTTCTCAAATGATTCATAATCAAATGAGTCCAAAAGCCCATCATGATGAAGTTTTTGGATGTGTTTTTTCTTTTATATGCCCTAAACGACAATGCCAAAGCAAACTCGGGTTCGAATCATTTAGTTTGAAGCGTTTGATATTAATGTTATATATAAGTGTAGATTGGTCAAGAATATAAAGCCCATTCGATAATGGGGCGCTGCCATAAAATAAGTTATCTCGAGTAAAGGAACAATATTTGTTTTTAATCGAAAATGAAAAACCTTCCGTATCCAAAACCGAAACAAAAACAATGTTTCTGCTTATAGCAGGTACATAGTAGCAATTTTCTAAAACCAAAACTAAACCAGATGGAAGAGACAAATTATATGTTCCTACGGCTAATGCAGCAACTCTTGCTCCATTTCCTACATGTAAGTCCACTTGCCCCTTCTCCAAGCTTCTACTATGGCTTAGGCCCTGCATATTAATACAAATATAAGCACCACAGCTGGTATCAAGTACCCATGAAGTACAACTTGTTGAAGCAACATTTACTTCAGTAACAAAAATACCTGAAGGAGCGTCATACTACTTCTTCATCTTCTTGTAATCTTCCAAATATTTATTGCAGTTTCTTTTCCAATTCATTTGCTCGTTACAGTAATTGCAAACGTCCGTTTTAGATGGGTCAGGCCTGGTTCTGGGTATGGATGTGGCCGGCTCCTGGTTCACAACCGGGTCAGCTTTAGCCTTTCCATTAACCTTGTCCTTCCAAAGTTTCTTAAACGATTTACCCATTTGCACTAAGAGTACAGGCGGGGCACCCTTCTTGACATTCGGCTCGGCTGTCTTAAGCATTCCATGCAGCTCAGTCAACGTCTTGGTTATGTTGTTCATGTTATAGTTCAATACAAACTGATGGTAACAAGACGGTAGCGACTGAAGTATGATGTCCGTAGCCAACTCTTGGGTAAGGGGACAGTCTAGTTTAGCCAGATTATCAATATAACCCATCATTTTCATGACATAACTACTCACCGAACCATCCTTCAATAATTTGCATTCGATGAGAGATTTCACCGTTTGGTATCTCTCATATCGTTCCTATTCCTGAAACATTCCCTTCAGGCCAGTCACGATCTTGATGGGCGACACCACATTCTCATACTGCAACTGCAGTTCCGAGATCGTGGTCGCAAGCATCAAGCATTGCACATCTATCACATCATTGGAATGCTTATCCCAAGCATTCGTAGCTGCAACAGTGGCATTGGCAGCCGGTATAGGAGGCAAGACTTGTTCCAAAACATAGTATTTCTTCTCCTGCTTAAGAACAATTTTCAAGTTACAGTACCAACTCAGGAAATTCTTCCCATTCAACTTGTCCTTCTCAAGGACATATCGAAGGGAGAATGAGTTGCGGTTATGGTTGTTGTTATTTGCCATAACTGCAATTAAGAGAGGTAAGGAGTTTTAGTTATGATGGTTTAACTGTTGAGAAATCTTAACATATTTAAGAAAACTCACATTGTGTTCAATCAATAGTTCCTCGATTGAAAACAATGATCACGAGATCCATATTTCAGAAAAATCTGAGTGAGCTGAGTTCATCGCCCAAACCTTAGTTATTTAGGTCAGCAACTTATTTGCTAGTTATATCACATATATAAGTCTCGGTCGTGATTTGACATCTCATATGCCAAAATCACTCTGATGTCTCAAAGCTCAAGACGGTCTTGATAGCTCAGTCAAGTAAACAAATCTCATAATCATATGGTAACGATTACCATCTGCCTCACCCATGTCAAAGTAGGTACCTAACCCGAGCTAGCCCACCATACGAAGAAACGAGTCTTGACGGTTGACGTGAAGTGGAAAGACATCAATTTCTTGATATTTGTTTGAGGAACTAAACTTTAACTTGAATGTATATCATATATGCACTCAAGAGGGTTAAAATAGGATTTTAAAAACCAAAGAAATCAAATCAAAGGCTTTAAAATTTTATTTATGATTTTCCTAATCCTGGCCCTATGTCGGTTGGCACCTGCTGGTTTTTCTCCAACTTAGTATAATTTCTCTAATCTTATTAAACCGGATTATTCAGAGCTATTTTAAATTAGGTTATATTTTATTTTGGTTTATCACATCAGAACCCTGAAACCATAATCCCTAATTTTCGATTTCAATGGAACCCTAATTTTTCGATTTCAATGAAGACCTAATTTTTTTATTTCAATGAAACCCTAATCATGCAATTCGAAATCAATTAAAACAAACTTTTAATCAATCAATCAAGCATGAAAACATCAGATTTCATTAAGGTGACAACCAGCTCAGATTTTTCGAATTCAACAAAACCCTAATTTTCTATTTCAATGAAACCCTAATTTTTGGTTTCAATGAAACCCTAATTATGCAATTCTAATTCAATTAAAACCAAATTTTAATCAATCAACCAAGCATGAAAACATGAGATTTCATTTAGATTACAACGAGCTCAAATTTTCGATTTCAGGCTCTGATTTTTCGATTTCATCAAAACCCTAATCATGCAATTCTAATTCAATTAAAATAAACTTTTAATCAATCAAGCAAGCATGTAAACATAATATTTCAATAAGAATACAACCTGGCTCTTATACCACTGTTAGGTTTTTAAGTAATTCGACAATTATCAATTGACTAATCTAGCAAACCCCTAAGCCCTATGTCTTGTATTAACTTAATTAAATCTAATAAATAGAGAACTCGATTATACCTGAAGTTTGGTTAGTGCAGCGGATATAAGATCAGGTATGAGATCAGCAAGTGCTCCAAGTGTAGCACCTCTATTGATAGTCCATACGCACGCAAGTAGGAGAGAAGTTTGCTAGACCTTTGTGTGCAATTCTCTTAGGATTTCGACTTGTGCAATTAACGGCTAGAGTTTCTTCTCTTATCAAAAATGTGTCATATATCATATATATAGGGAGTTTAAGTTAACCTAATTAATTTCTAGTTGAAATATGATTAATTTAGGCCCAGCCGAAAACACCTAATTAATTCCTAGTTGAATTAGGATTAATTTAGGCCAGTCTAAAACAACTAATTAATTTCAAGTTGAATTAGGATTAATTTCGGCACAGCCCAAAACACCTAATTAATTCATAGTTGAATAAGGATTAATTTAGGCCTGGCCCAAAACACATGTTCTCATCCGAAACCATGTATTATTACACTCAAGTCATGAATCATTCCTATAATGATCATTCTCTATTGAATTGTCTCCATTTGCTTAGGTATGTGACCCAATAGGATCATACAATACTAGTAGTGAGTATGTCAATTCACAGATTATAAGTGGACTCTAGCAAGCCATTACAACCCCTAGTACCATACGACTTTGTTTAATCTTGCTGTTAGAACCGACCACACGAGTAAGTATAAATGATTGCAGACATTCCCAACATTTTCAAGTGCCACATCAGGATCATTAGGATATTCTGCCTGAGATAGCATCAAAAACATATATTATCTCCAAATTACCCCAAAAGAAAGGGAAGACATCAGGAAACTATATTTAAATCGGGAGGTGAGGGTAGGAAGCGGAAGAGGATGAGTTATAACCCAATTGAGAACAACAATATGTATTAGTATTTTAATTGTAGCAGAACATGATGGATGGTTAATCCCATCGTAATATCAGTATACGTTGTTAAAAAAAACTAAAAAATCATTGGCCTATAAAGATAATTGGTTTTGCCCATGAAATAAGAGCAAAAGGCCTATGAATCAAACGACAATTCAAAATCAGCACTTTGCTTGAAGCAGATTTTCTTTGGCTCGTTCATGTTATTTTACTACACTAATTTCCATGTTAAAATCTGGGAAGACGTACAAGAGTAAAAAAATCTGTCGAAGTCATGTGTTCTCGGTCTTAAAAAAGAAAGTTTTCTTTTT
>JAKUCM010007335.1:0-21477 GCA_023374145.1 Lepidium sativum | reverse complement strand
GTTCTTGAGAAGGCAAATTTAGCACCCTCGACTTTGAGGTCCAACCCTAAAAAAATGAGAAATAATTGAACCTTATAATTGGAAAATAATAAAATTCTATTGTCGTGATAGGGAGAATACATATTCATAATCTAAAGTCTACACCTTAAATTTTCTTTTAATCATCAATATACGGTGGAGAAATATTAAATATTTGATGTCAGTAAGCCGGATAAAAAGAACTTGGCGAATTCAATTAAAATCTTGTATTACATTTTACTTTGGTTACGGAAGACAGGTGGTAATATGTTTTCTTTTTATGAATTTTGAATTTATATTTTGCTTATTGTATCAATAAAATATCGTTTGCCGCCAATTTAGTTTTTCTAGGACTTGACTTCCCGCCCTAATTTCCATTGTTAAAGCTGATGCTTCGTCCACTCTAATCTCCACAGTTCCTTACTCATTAATGGATCGATCCCTTCAAAATACTCACTTGAAGGTCGTGGCGCGTGACATCAATCGCTTGACACCGTCACGAACAGACTCCAACTCTTTCTCCCTAGAAGGCGGCACGTCGGTCTCACGCGTAGAGACAGTAGGCACAATCGTCTTTCGCGACCCAACCTATAAGTTTCTCAAATTCATCGTCGATGATGGCACTGGCTGTGTCATGTGTGTCCTTTGGCTCAACCAGCTCTCATCGTCTTATTTCTCCCGGTCTGACCCTTCCACGGTTCTGCTTCTCGCAAGCGCTGCGAGGAAACAGGCCGCAGAGATCAGAATCGGAGCTGTGGCTCGTGTTCGCGGCCGAGTTAGTAAGTATAGAGGAGTGATGCAGATCACAGCGACTGTTGTGGTGATCGAGAGAGACCCGAACGCAGAGATCTTGCACTGGTTGGAATGTCTAAGGCTCGGTCAAAGCTATTCTCGTATTCAAAGTTAATTAAGTTTGTTGTCTTCTTTTCTTTCTTGTCAAGTAAATTAATTAAAAGAGATTATTTCAACCGTAGCTCATTGCAAATTCCTGATTCAAATGTTTCTACATTCACTCCTTATAAGTTTTGATTATTCTAATCTTGTAAGTAAAAAATTACTCACGTTTTTTTTTGATAAATGTGAAAATATACATCATCAAGAAGGAAACGTCTTATTACATAAAGCTTGGGCTTAAAAGAATACAAAAATTTCACACTTTATTTGGTTTAAAAGAATATCACTATAATACGAGTAGAACATACATCAAATAATCGATTCCTACATATATTAATTAACAATTTAGAGCTACTTATCGTTAGCCCATCTAAATTTCAGACCAAACCAAACCGGAACTCAAACACAAACCTTATAAACCAAACCGGAACTCAAACTGTATCCTATTGAACTAAACATAAACCGGCTAAAACCGGCATAAACGCCAATTGTCCCTCGAAGATTCCTGCTTCCGCTTGATCTATGCGATCCACTACCTGTATGAACCGAATACACACCACCGCGTGACCGGCTTAAACTGCCGCCACCGCTTCCCCGGCTGTCACCTCCTCGACTGCTACCGCCTCTCTGGCTGCTTCCGGTGCCGCCTCTCCGGCTGCCGCCGCCGCCGCCTCCTCGTCGTTTGATAACGACAGCTAATTCCCGATACTTACCTTCAAACTCAAGAACATCTGGTGTTGAGGCATTGAAAAGAAGTGTCTCGTTGTTGTGGTTCATATCAACTGGTGAAGACTGTGAGCTCACTGAAGGAATATTTTGTTGAAGATGAAATATAAAGAGAATGCATAAAATCAACGATGTTCTTGTGAAATCCATTTGTGTTATTTTTCTTCTGTTTTGATGTTTTCTCAATTTTACCTCATTTGGTTTCTATTTATATAAAAAGTTTGATTCCATACATAAAGATACTGACGAAGCAAACAGAACGTAAGGAGATTTGTGGTTATGTTTCCTTCTTTGACTAAGCATATAAGATCATTGACAAAACAAAATATAATCGTTTTAGATTTAAAATATCTACAGATCTTATGGACTAAACCATATATATATATATATATAAAGAATAAATTTGAACAAAAAATTAAGGATAAAATTTGTGTGTTGGAGATGGTTTGATAAATACTAGTAATCCATATCAATTCATATTATTTTGAATATAAATTTGTGGGTCAAAGTTTAGTTGGGTTGTCGACTCAAAAATGGTAAGCAGACAACAAGAAATGAAGAAATTAAAATTATTTAAAATTCTTTTATACCATTTTGGGGATTGGGCAAAGACAAGTGGCTCTGATTTCTCACACTGTTACGATGTTATCATCTATTATATTCCATTCAAACCTTCATTTACCGATATAAACAAGACCTCTTAAGTACATGTACTGTTTTAAACAAAGATTTTGTATTTTGTCTTTATTGCTATTTTAAAAAATGTAATATGATAATATCCTTGTGAATAAATTGTGAAAGTTTATGCTAGTGGAAAAAAATCTAGATTTGATGGTGTGTGGATTAACTATGAATTAGAATTTATAGATTTATTTGTTGACAAAATATTGAAGAGAACAAATTTTAATCGGTTAAGTAACTCTGAGGCTGATGGCCTAGCAAAACGAGCAAGGCCAATGTTTTGTAAACACTTAGATCCTTATTTTATCTAAAGCATATTTTATAAAACAAAAAAAGAACGAATATAAAAGATTTTAACAGGGGCAAACAGTTAAACTCTGAAAGATCGTGATGCTGAATTGTGTCATCATCAAGTCTAGCATCATCTTGTAAGGGCAAAACATAGATATTTCTTCAATCAACATAGATTAATTTTTAAAGACAAAAATCACTGTATTTAATTAACTATCCAGAAAATGTTATATTTGGAAAGAATCTAGTCTCATCAAGATCGTGTAAGCACAAAGTTATAAAGTAGACATGGTTGTTTGTAATTGAGTTTCTTAACAATTTAACAATATTACTTTAATAAAAAATTAAAGTTTAATATTTTTGATAAATTTTGAACCAATTAAAATTTGAAGAATTCCATCTTTAAGATTCTTAAAATTTTTAAATAAGAACCCCATATTTTTCTCTTTCATACTTTTTTATTTTTTAATTATTTTAAAATTTTAAGAAAAATAAGAGACCACGATTGGAAGTGGACTAATATGTAACATTTCACGGTTTTGTAGTAATAGTTCGTCAAGAAGTGACGATCGGTTTCGACCAGAATCTTTTTATATTCTTATTCATAATACAAAATTTTACTTGTTACATTTCGAGTATTATAAATATTTCAACAAATCATACTAGTTTCGAACATATAACGTTCTTACATTAAGAGTAAATAAATTTAAAAAGAGAGAGAATCACTACAATACGACTAGAATCCAAATCATGATTTAGACCTAGTTACCGTTAGCCCATACATATTTCAGACCAAAGGAGACCCTAACGAACTAGATATAAACCAACTAAAACCGATAAAACTGACCAACCAACCGTCCTCACTATCCCTCTAAGATTCCCGCTACCACTTGACTTATGCGATCCACCATTCCTATGATACAAAACCATACCTCTCCTGCCACGTGGCGGGCTTCTACGGCCGCGTGACCGGCTTCTATGGCCGCGTCTTCCTCCATGACCACCACCAACGCCTCCTCTTTTGATAACGACAGCTATTCCTCGAGACTTTCCTTCAAACCCATCAACGTCTAATGTTGAGGCATTGAGAGGAAGAGTCTCGTTCTCGTGGTTCGTATTAACTGCAGATGACTGTGAGCTCACTGAAGGAACATTGTGTTGAAGATAAAAGATGAAGAGAATGCATAAAACCAACAATGTTCTTCTAAATCCCATTTTGTTTGTTTTTCTTTCGATTATGTGTTTTTGCAGTTTTCCCAATTTGCTTTCTCTTTATACAAAATTTTGCTTCGAACATAGGCAAAAGGTTCTGACGAAGCAATAGGACGCGGACATGGTCGCTTGTCTCGACGTAGCTTCTCCTTAAGAAGTTACCACGAAAAGATCTTCTTCTTCTTTACGTTAAAGGCCATGAAAGTATATATTAAAAAAGTTTATCAAAAAAAGAAAGTATATATTAAAAAATTTTACCAAAAAAAGAAAGTATATATTAAAAATTAGTCTTGAAACATATTTCAACTTATCTGTACAGTTTTGTTTTATTCTTGCCTTAACTTTAACTTTAATCTATTTTTTATGGACTACATATATATATAGAGGATAAGAATGCAATTGAGCCAGAAATTAAAAATATAAAAAGTGTTTATAGAAATTTTTATAAATAACTAAATAAATTCATTTTTCGTATTCAAATTTGCGGATATCAAATATTATTTTGGTTTGTCGGCTAAAAAATAATTAGATATATATTATTGGAGGTGGTTCAAAATATCTAGGTAAACGAGAGTAAGTTGGATCAATGATCTTATATTACCATGGATCTTGATAGATGAGGAGTTCGATTCCTATATATATTTTTTAAATGAGGTCTAAATTTATTAAATTGCAAGGAAACTGAATTAGATATTGCAAGGCAAAGATACATCTAGCTCAAAGATCCATCTAGTTGTACCTTAGAAAAGATTTATGGATTGTAATGGTTAAAAGTGCAACTTTATAATACCAAAATCTCTCACTTCTCTATTTAATCTATTAATAATTCTGTGCTAACTTTGGTACAAGCAGATAGCAAACAAACATAATGAAGATATTAAACTTTGACCCCTAACACGGGAAAAAAACAAGGAATCTGGTCAAGTCTAGCCGTCGAGAAGCTGACCAATGATATATACTGATAAATAACAAAGAACAGAGGTTGTGATTTTCATCACAAACACGAAAATACTATCTACTCATATTCCAAATTTCATAGATTTGACATTTTCCATTCCATACATATTTACCCGGAAAATCTTATTAGAAAATTAATAATAATATCTTAAAAATATTGTTTCAATTTAATAGTAATTTTAATTCTAAAATGATATATTGATACTATTCCTGATATATGGATATGGGTAATAGATAGTCTAATAGAGAGAGACCCCATAGATATTTAGAAGAAATGTACAATCATATCATTTTAGAATTGAAACCAAATTACTATGATTTTGTGTTAAAATAAGTAGGCACATGCAAAATTGAAAAAAGTGGGACTTTTTCTTTTTTCTTTTTCAGGGTTAACGTGTTCAAATAATATATTTTTATTTATAAACTCGTACGAATTTATAAATTTCATGGATATAAAAAAGTTTGTTAGATACTAAAATATTACATTAAGACATAAATTGTCATCTGTATACTCTCTGTGGGTGCAGAAAACATTTATATTGTGTCAAATAATTTGTTAAAATTTTAAAAAAAAGTTAGAGGAGTCAAAAAAAAAAATTAAAGAAAAAATCTAACAAAGTTTTGCAAATTTATGGGTATCGTCAATGGACTTCCCTAATTACATGGTGTCTCCTCAGCCACATGATAATATTGTTTACATATTTTTCCCTTCAACAGGATTTGAACCCAATAAGTGATTAGACTAGACCAACCAAATAATTGTTTTTTACACTACATGTTCAAATTTAAACACTTTGTTTTGGTTATAAGCTGAAATGCCAATACGCTGAATATTTATTTTATTTTGCTATTTTTACAATACAAACCGTGAATGAATCAACCAAACTAAAAGAAAATTGAAAGAATATCACCTATATTTCTGCCCTGTGTTACGAAAACGACATCTACTCCATTATTTATATGCACATTCCAACCTTCATTATATACTTATACTAGGATCGTACATGCACTACTAACACAAGCTTATATGAGTTTTTGTGATTTATATCATCGATTTTCTTTTTATTGAAAACAATTTGAAATTACATATGTAATATTTTGCTTCCCATCATCTTCAATATATCATATAATAAACCATACATTTTGTTTATATAACAAAAAATTAAAAATTTTGATATATATAAATCATGTTTAATATTGGTTTGAACTCGGTTGACAAAACTATAAATTTAGTCAAAATATAATAATATGTTGACTTTTATAATGCAACATAATTACTACATAAAAAAACTTGTTTTAATATAGAATTTTGGTAGACATTACTCACATAATATGATTAAGACTTGTGAATTTTTAACTTATGCAATAATTTAAAATGAATTTCTGTTTTAAATAATAAAATGAGAATTTTATGGAATGTTTTGGTTATAAAATAAAATGAATATAAATATATATAGGATCTGATAATATATTTAATTGAATTCTTTTGTTGTATAATTCATTTCTCCATTGTTATAAATTATGTTTTAGAACCCTCTAAAATATCATTCAGAAAATATTGTTTAGTTTATATTTCATAAAGTAATTGAACAAACTTATCAACTTATGTTTTGATTTCTCATGGACCTTTATAGATCAAGTAATTACATGCAAGTCTACCACGAAAATCAAAAGTTGATAAGTGTGAGTACACAAGTTCACCATCAAACCAAACTGGATCAAGTAAATACATGTACTTATAGACGGTAATCACCCAATAAAATATTCTATAAAGTATCTCTTGACTCCTCGATTGTGGATCTCTTTTAGTAAGTGTTTACTTGACCAAATACGTCTGAGAATGATTGGCAAGATTATATATATAATAGACTCGAAAAAACAAACCAAACATAATGAAATAAAGGAATCTATTTTTCCGGTGAAGAATTTATATAACATACAGCTTGCTGGTCCATAACATCCATTTTCACAGCTTCCAAATGTGATGCATGAACTGAAAACCAAAAAAAAAAAAGTTGACAATAGACAGATCATTTTATGCAAAATAAACCAAATGGAAGTTGGTCATAAGATGCGGATCAACCATGTGATATAAAAGTTGTAGCATGGGAACTTACTGTTATAACCATGGCATAGCTAAGAATCTGAATCGGTTCTTGATGCATGGAACCCATATTTCTTGTACCAAAGAAACCAATTGAGCTTGGTCCCTGTATAGCCAAAAACTCCTGCCAATTTCCACAATGTTACAACCCAAAAAAGCTAAAAATGGTTCTACATGTGAAGTTAGCATGTATCATGGCATTCGCAGTGCCATTAAGTTTTAAACTTAATTACTTGAATATAATCTACATCAGGGGCTGGTTGTAGCTCTGACACAGAAACTGAACCAGGTCCTTCAATTATAGCCTGAGCCTGTGTTGGAATCTGGAGTCTTGTGGTGGTATCCTCATCTGATTTACCTAGCTACATGTCACATTGTCCTCTTTGTTTATCCAAATATCCACATTGTCTTGATCTCTCGTGTGTTCAGGAACACACTATATACACCAACCAGCACATAGAAATAGAGCCGCTGGGATAAATCATTAGTGAAAAAATAAATTGTTATTGCTGAGATGCAAAAAAAAAAGACAACTTCATGGCCAGACATGACGTTTGAAACCAAAGAAGATTAAATCATTTTTTCTAGTAAATGAAGAATCTGGATTTTTGAAAACTAACTCCTATTTTGAAGTACTCATCAATCAACATTACCACAAGAAACTTTCACTTACTTCTCAACTACTCAGAATTCATGCATAAATTCTATGTACTCCAGCCTTGACGAAATTCCTTCATACCAAATCAGAACAAACTTTTAGATCAAGAATGCTAATAAAACGAAAAATAACCATAACTTCTCTTAAAAGCTTTTATAAAACATATTCGATAAATGCAGCACCTCTGTTTCCCGAACGGAAATTGTCAATGTACCTTACACATCGTTGCTCAATGGAGCTGTTGTTCCACCTGAAGTCACACATACAAAATCCTTCTCCCTCCTGAAGATTGAAAACCTCTAAATCAATTCCATAACTTAGGAAAAAAATCTAAACATAGAGATCCATCTGGAAGACGCAAATATCTAACCGAAACAATCTTCATCCATAAGACCCTAACCTCCTCAGTCTCCTTTTTTTGTTCCTTCAGATCACTCCATTCTCCACACCGTCAAGCGAGAAGCCTTTTCTGGTATCTTCGGGAATCGGCAGTCACACGGTGGAAAAACTCATCTCTAACATAGAGATCTGTCTCATCGGAAAAAGGTATAAATTTCCGAAGATAAAGACGTCAATAGATCCAACAGAGAATCCATCATCGCAGCGCTTCGAATCTCCCAAATCTTAGAAGATTTTTGAAGGAATACATGAATCGTCGTAAAAACTCTCTTCTAGTGGATAAATGAATGTGAGATCGTGGGGTTTAATTTTACACTCAACTTTTTCAATCGTCAATTATTAAACCAAATCGTGGTTAATGTCTTATAAAATCCCAGTTATTAAACCAACTCGTGGTTAATTTCTTATAAAATCCCAGTTATTTAATAATAAGCTTTTAAAAAAAATTGTAAATAATAAAAGTTAAGAGAACTCAAATGCAATTATAGAATGGGGTTTTTATTAATGGTTATAAATTAGAGGAGTTAAGAAAAATATGACCTCCGTTTTAGTAAAGTAGATTTCCAAACTGGTATCTTGACATTTTCCATTCCATATTTGGGTATATTATTTATCAGGAATTTTTAATCTTCTATAGAAATAGATTTTCAGCTTGATCATAACAAGCATACGATTTTGAAAAGAAATGGTGACTTCCTGATTCTTGTCCATGAACAAAACACATCTCTATCCTCAAAATAAGACCATCCAAAAAAGGATCCATACAAAAACCTCAAATAATGAAACCAATGTAACTCTTTCAGACAACCAACTTAAAAAATTTATGCCCCGAACCTCGCACCATATCAATTGACACTTTTTGACTCAAAAACTGTAGACCCAAAACGACTTAGCAAAACCCGACCCCAAGCGATCCCCCAACCACTTAATGTGACTCGACAACATGTATAGATAGATAGTGTCAAGACAATGGTAGACTCGTGATGCATCAAAAACACTTTTGAGGCTAAATTACCTCGCCAGCATTTGGCAGCTTATGTTGATGCATATTAAGGTGAAGGACCAGCTTCTTCGGTTTTCTTTTCTTCAGCGGTTTTCTCTGCCTCACTTTCTTTCTTTTCTTCTACCTTCTCCACAGGTTTCTCCTCAGACTTCTCCACAGGTTTCTCCTCAGACTTCTCCTCTTTTTTTGTCTCTTCAACGGTTAGTTTCTCAAGAAGTCCGGCGGTTTCAGAGGCATCTTTGCTCTCATCTTCTTTCACTTCTTCAGATTCAGCAACTTCCTTGAAAGTTTGCATGAATGTTTTGCAGTCTGACAAGGAAAATAAGACATGATTACCCATGCAGCTCTACAAAACTTTTTAGTTCATGGGATTCAACAGTTTGAAATAAATATACACACCGAAAGTAATCACGGCATATGATATTAGTAGCAGCTTAAATACACACTTAAGATCAAATTCTCCCTATAATGTTATCATACAGCCACGACACTTATTTCAATAATTACAGAATACATAACGCACGCTATGTTACTAGCAATTTTCAAGAGTGGAACATACTCTATATTCAGTAGAACAAAAAAAGAAGCAATAAAAAGCGCCAAAGATCGCCTATGATGGAAGCTTTGAGAACCTCCAAAAACAAGTAGCCATATAACAACGATAAGTTCAAGATCCTTCAGTAATATAAGCCACAAATCTATCAAATCTGTACTGAGGACAGACACGGCGAAGTGAAAGCAATATGCGTAGAGGGAAATGACATAAGCAGGTAAAAACATGGAGTCTACTAAAAGATATGGCATATGTCAGTCAAGAGCCATGTTCACATGAAGTAAAGAAATGAGTATATCCAATGGTTCGTTGAATGATAACACAATTCCATGATAGTATCCAATCTAAAAATGAAAATGCATGTATTTAAATATATACTCACTCTCAACTGAAGCAAATCGGATGCAGAAAAGTTCATCCTTCAGCTCGCCATCAGCAAAGTCACGAGCGTGCCATACACAGGACTTTTCATTTCCAACGTGTTCCTGAACACTCATGCCCTCTTTAACTGCAGAAATAGCAGAAGCGGAATATAACATAAGTAAAGAGTAACCTAAATACCGATTAAAATCACAGAAATCACCGTAAACCAATATATTACCGAAGTGATTAGCACAGATCTTGAGAGTTTTCGATTGCCGCATGACGAGACGAATCTTCCCAGTATTCTTATGTTTTAAGAGCTTCACAGTACCAGCTCCTCTCTCCTTCCACTGATTCGCATCTTTGTCGAACCGATACAGCTTCGATTTCCTTTAGATTCACAAAAAAAAAATCAATAGAAATATTCTGATCAGCACCCAAAGCTAAACCCTAAAAATTCGATCAGATCCAGTTGACTTAAGATCACAAAAGTAGAAGAGAGACAAAGCGAGTAATCACTTACAGATCGAGAACAGCGTCTTCATCTTCCTCGCCGGTTTTCACGGCAACCTCCTCAAGCCTAACGATCGGAGCAACCTGTGCACCGGTGTCCTCATCCTCGTTAGCTCCGGCATCTTCATCCTCTCTGTGCTCGTGCTCGGGTTCATTGCTTGCCATAGTATCTACCAAGATTTACTCGTGGATTCAGTTGCTCGTTACGATGCGGCGATTGCCTAAGAGAGAATTTTGGGGGTTTTCTCAACACCGGAAAATGAGACGACATTTTTATAAAGGGAACAGCGTTGAATTGAAGCTGGGCCGATTTCTTAAGAATAAATGTATATATGGCCCATTTAAGATCCATTTTGGCCCATTTAAGAGGCGGCGGGTCCAAATTAGGACACTCAATTTTAACCTCAACTCGTTAACGATAGTTTGGTTCGATCCGAAACACATGTGCACATAAACAAAATTTGAGGCTGAAATCAAAAGAAAACATTTCCGGTTCATTTTTATCATTATGGTGATGATATTGACAACAACAATAAATTTCGGTAGAGATACGGTTAAAGTAAACCGTAATTTTCATTAATAAAAGTAAAACCATCACTGATTCATATTGCGGCGCCGTTGCCGAGTCCTGGTTTCCCGGAGATCTATTCGGAGACACAGAGACTTCAGTTACCGCCGAGTTATCTGCCACGTCATCGTACGGATCCGTTGATGTGTTAAATTCCGGTTGTACCCTTGTTGATCCCGTATGTTCCTTTGTTGTCCCTTCCGCTTCCGAAGCGTGGCTTCTAACTTCCACCCAACCATCTAATTCCCAAATTGCCCCTCCTTTTGTCTCTAATTTACTGACCCTTGCCATCGCCGCTTCTTCGAATTCCCATCTCTCCTCTGTTTTTTCTTCGTCTAAGTCAAACCCCGAGTTGACCCAGTCCAATACGCAGCGCGGAGATGACTCAGTGAGAGTTAAGCTGTGACAATGAGAGAGAAACGGATGCTGCATAAGCTGATCACAACTCCATCGCTGATTCAGGTCTCGTTTTAGACATTTGTCTAAGAAATCACGGCCAATTTCAGATAACTTCATCGGAAAATCCGGTAATTCGTCGGAGAAACCGATTCGAGTCAGTGTGTCAATCATAGCTAGCTCTTCCCAAGCAGGTTTTCCAGTAAGTATCTCGATGATCGTGCAGCCGAGAGACCAAACGTCACTCTCTGGACCTTGGTACTCTCGTCTAATCACTTCCGGAGCCATCCAAAGCGGACTTCCACGTGGCGTAATCTGAGTCGTCGATTTCTGTATTTTAATCGCTGAACCGAAATCCGCTAGCTTAACCACAGAGCTTTCACTGACTAGAACGTTCCTTGACTTAACATCGCAGTGAACAAATCCTTGCGAGTGGACGTGGCTTAGAGCAGAGACCAAACACGCCGTGTAACGACGGAGCAGAGTCTCGTCGTTGATTCCTCCGGTGGAGTAATTAGCCAAATCACCTTCTGGAAGATACTCTAAGTAGAGATTCTGAAACGACGTCGTTCCTTCTTTCGAAACTCCGTCACCGAGAAACTGCACGACGTTATGGTGAGGCTTAAGCGAACGAAGAACAAAGATCTCGTTTTTAAGAGACTCCAACTGAATGGGAAGACACGTGGCAAGATCTACGGACTTAACGGCGAAAAGTCCACCGTTGGATTTGCTGATCGCCGTACTAACTGCACCAAAACAACCTCTTCCGATACAAGTACCACGAACCCAAGTAGAAGACTTAGAACAAGTGTTTATTGTACTTTGTTGATCCATGAGTGCCAACTTTCGTATGCCGTACTTGTGAAGCATGAAGGTATTTATATGTGAATTTTGAAAGCGTAAAACAGGAAATGTGAACGTGAAATAAAGTTGCATTTCTTTTTTGTTTCTGACATGGACAATTCTTGTACACTTGTCTTTTCGATTTTGTAAAGTTTCATCTTTTGTAAAATTCCCACGTGGATATCTCATGTACAACACAAACTTGATCGAGTCTATCATCAAATTTTTGAAACAAATTCTACCATGTTCTATGGTCGGTCAGATTTTGGATTTTTATTTGATTAAAATATTTAGAGATATTTAACTTTTTGATCCAACCAAATATCTGTACTTTCATGGAGTGATTAGGCGTTTTCTTTTTGATATTTAGGAGCTTTGTTTCTTTTATATGAGGTAAATTTGTCTAGTGAATATTTCGTTTTTCGAATTTAAGAGTGCGTTATATCGCATTTTTTTTTCTTAGCCTATTTTAGTGTGTTAATTTCATACTTTCTCACAAAAAAAATTAATTTTCAAAAATATGTTTGTCTCTTGCTGACTTTTGTTTTTCCGTCATCTTTACTAATCTAATCAACAAAGAAAAAAAAAAGGACACTTGGAAGTGATTTAGGGATGTTTGTATGAAACAATGCACTTGACCATCTACTTAATCCTTATCCAACAAGAATCAAGTTGCGGTTTGATCTTGTCCATTAATATTTTACTACCAAATTATTAATTACTGGCTCTCGGTTCATGCAATCGTTTTCATTTCTATAACATTTTAAAATTGGTCTTCTCTTTACCTCGATGGATCGTGGGTAAGACAAAATGAAGAAAACGTGCGAATAGATCTGTTGGCTTTTGTGTTATTTTGTTTGGTGTGTCTTATAATATGGTTGACTCTAACATGATCAAACATGGAATATACGGTAGTCGAACGTACATAATCATTATCATAGATTCATGAATCCTAATCATGTCTTCCCAATCATACGTAAATTAATTAATGTTTCGTAATAAATTAACATCAAAAAGGTGAGAGTGTACAGTAAGAGAATATGTACGTGAAGTAGAGGATATCCGAATGGAGAGGTCAAAGGCTTTAGAGATGAGGGAAGAGGTTACCGAAAGTGAGCTGCATTTAAACTTGGGGGTCCATTTCGACGCTTACGTGGCAAAATATAGTTGGTTAACGTTGTTTAATAGAGTAATAAAAAGACACAGTTGTCTAAAGTCACATATATTGAAAATTGACGTGCTTCATCAACCTCCACATATAGTGGTCAACACATAAGCGGTATATTAACTAAATTTTTATATAACATAAGTGATAAACTCAATGAATATGTTTACTCTTCATTCATTTACTACATAAAGTCCACCACTCATCGGTACAATAACTAAATTTTTACCTAATGTAAAAAAAAGATTTGATATCTGATTGTGTAAATAAGTTATTTTAAGTATATTTACCACCAGTCACTAGACTAAAAAATATTAATTATATATTTTAGTTTTTGTTAGTGGCAGACGGTAAGTCCACATAAAACAGCTTATTTGGACAACCAGGGATCGAGTCCCCCTGTTTACATTATGTAAGAATTTGACAATTGGACCGGCCAGTTGTGATCCAATATAATTTGCCGTTGATAAAAAAAAAATTATAACATTTTATGTAATTTCATAAATACAGAAAGAAAAAAACGGATTTACTAGTCTTGACTCTTGAGCTTTGATTATTGAATTCTTCCAAATAACAGAACAATAAAAATCCGCCGCAAACAGAATAGGAGTATTTATATAAGATTTTGTTGTATCTCTGGAAGCATTGACCTTCCGAGAACGTGTAGTGCTAGTTGAACGGTCCACCGCTAGTTTCATATCCTCTTACGGCAACTTTTTTTTCACTTTTTCTTTGTGAATTAATTACTAGAAATATATACAAAAGAAAGATATTATTTGTAGATTTTGAGGACCCATACCATATCTTCCCAACTTACACATATATGAGAATCCACTTGGAAATAAGTCGAGACAGTGACCATGCAACATGTACTAATACCGTACTAAACTTTCTGTGTTTTGTGATGTTAAGTTAATATATAAGATATTTATCTCAGGTATTAGAACGTAGAAGTATTATGGATTTGATGGACATTATCAACCATTCCTTCAGCTATTAACACATTTATGAGATTATTTTTATGGTCTAACTGTTTTGAAAGTTACTAGATATAGAGGATAATTCACTATTTTCATGGATTTTTTTGGCATATTTGAAAGGCAATAAATGTAAATTATTTTTGAACTCTAACTTAGATCCCAAGAATATATTAGAGCACGGTGAGTTGGATGTTTCAAAATGGTTTTGGACCAGAAAAAAAATCATTTTTGTTTCCCAACTACAAGGTATAAGTTCCACTCAACTTTGGACAGAGGTAACTATACCGATTACATTAAATCTTAGTTTTACTGGCTATCGGTGTTTTGTTGATGGCGTTTGACAATCTTCTGACCTCTTCTCTTGGATGGATTTGCTCCCAGACTCTACAAAGGGTGTTTGATGTGGAACCCGTTCAATTCCAAAGAGTTTCCTAGATCTCCATTCAGAAGTTGGAGCTGTTTTTTGGGTAATGGTGAACCTTTTTGATTTACAGATATTGAAGGTTGAAATGGCTACAAATTGTGCATATGTTCTACATATGGTATAGTGTTGGCTCCTGAAGATTGGCCGGCGTTCTCCTCCTATCCAAAAAAGTTTTCGAGACTAGAAAGTTTGTTTCGTTCTTTCACCCTTATGTATTCCCTAGATCTCTGAATCACAAAACTGATATTCTTGCCCGTAGTATTAGAGATTACTTTATATATATATATATATATATCCAAGTTGACAAAAAAAAAGAACTTAGAAATATTAGGTATTTCTAAATCAACAAAATATCATGTGTTTTATTATGATGGCTTACATGTTCCAACTAATAAATCAGACATTATCTAATATTTTATTGCATTCTACAATAAAAATTAAAAATAAAAAGGTTTATATGTGAGTTTAAAGTATAAATTGAATTTGATCGTCCTAAACTGAAAAAATACATGAAAGTGTAACAAACAAATTTTTTACTTTCAAAACCTAATATATGAATAAATCAAATCAATGACGCTTGCTAAACTTTAATAGGTTTGTAAAAGTCATATATAATTTTTAAAACTTGTAATCATCTATTTAATTTATAGTCTTTTAAATGATTGCTGATATGAGAAATCTAATGAAATAGTTGGATAAGTCTAGCTGGCTATTGCAAGAGGATAACTAGGGATGGGTATTTTCAATCATCCATCTATCCTACTTGGAGAATTTAATTTCCATGTTACAATACGTATTGATCCCACATTATATTATAAAATGAACTATATATTATATGATTTATACTGAAATAGTAATGTACAATCCTCATATGGTTACATAGACTTATGGTAAAGATAATCTAAGCTGGTATACTACACAAAGTATCCTAACAACTACAATAGTTGAATGAAGTTAAAACGAATAAAAGAACAAATCCAATTGAATAAACTGTTCGTTGATATCTACATTTATGCTATGGTCAGAGGAAGTGGCTTAATGGAATCAACATCACACTGATATCGTCCAATGAGCCTCGTGATACAGAGAGGTCAACGAGCTTCTTACAAGCTAACAATGGCTTCAGTTTCTGATCAGTTCCTATGCAAAATGGTCGAGCTATGTCTACTGCCTCTTGATTACTAACTTTGTCCCATAGACCATCTGACGCTAAGATCAAGAACTCATGTTTGGAATTGATTCTGACCATCTTCGTCTCTGGCTCAGATATTATCCATTCTTTGAGATTAGCATCTCCGATTGCTCTAGATACTGCTAAAGATCCTTGGATTCTCCAAACACCGTGCAATGTGTCAACATAACCTCCCTGCAACATTATCACAATTTTAAAAAATGGTCTAACACGATCAAAGGCTACTACATATACTTTTTCATAACAATTGGACTGACAAGTCCTGATTCATAGTCAAGAAACCACTCAGTAAACTTACTCACTAAACCTCTTTTATAATTTTTCATCCATCAGAACCAATAGCTAGATCATCTAGACCATTAGACTGAAAAAAGTTCGACAATCAAAAGCTATCATATTAAGGCAAGGATTCTCACCGAACTCTCAATTCTGTAACGTTCATCAGGTCTTGAAGGACGGTGGTCAGAAGTTAGAGCCTCTGCTAATCCTCCTACACTCAAAACAGCACGACAGTCACCGGCATTAGCCACCACGAGATTCCCATCGCTGATCAAAGCCGTGATGCAGCATGAGCCGCCTTTAACGTCATATTCCTTGAGAAACTCAGAATCAGTGGTTAGATAACCGCGTTTTACAGCTTCTTCAATCTTTGAATTGTTCCTTTCACCAACTATCTCTCCTAAAATGTTTTTACACAATCTCTTAGCTGCAAACTCAGCTGCTTGTGATCCTCCGTGACCATCGTAGACGCCGAAAATTGCCTGCAATTACCATTATTGAATTCACATTAAGTCATGAAATCTATCTATCTATTATCCAAGAACACAACTAGTATAATCACATTTCCTACTAATTAGTCAATAATCATCAAATAAATTAATGACTACAGAGAAAGATTGAAGTTTACCTGTTTGGGATCTCCATGAAGATTGGTTATAGCAGAGAAGCGATCTTCCATGGCTTTTCTTTTACCTTTCTTACAATAAACCGAATATCCATCACCTTCACTCTCCACCTCTCTATTTTCATCTCTAGACTTATCTGAATTCACAGGAGCTGTAACAACGGAAGCCACCGGTATAACAAGCCTCGCCGGACGTTTCTTCTTCAAAACGTCTCCGGAACCAGAGTCCGATCCAAACCCTAATATAGCCGGTGGTTTCTGGAGACGAAAGCAGAAGGGCGATGAAGGAGAAACAGAGGAAGGAGAAGGAAAAGAAGCTAGAGGACTGATATGAGAAAGAGACAGCGTCAGAGTTTCATGTGGCGAAGAAATGTTCGACGGTTTGTCACAGAAAAGTGAAGAAGACGGAGAGAAAACCGGTGACTTGCAGACGGCAACCGAAAACGACATCGTTTCGTCGGAAATTTTGATCTCAAGTTGTTTGTGATTCTGTTAGGTGTATATGAGAGAGAAGAAGATGCATGAATATATATACACAGAAGAGAAGTCTCTTTTTTTCAAGGTCAATCGTCATCTTTCTCTTTGACTTTTTCAAGTCATGTAATCCACCGCCACAGTCCATTGTTTTTATCTTTTTTTAATTTGTCAACGCCGATTTTCTCATCTTCCAGAGATCAGAAATATATTTTTGCTTAAATGATTTTCGAAAGAAGAAGAAGGAAGTCAATGACGGCGCATAGAGAAAGGCCCAGATAGGAGAAAATTTAAAAGCCCATGAAGAAAGCATATAGACCCAAGGCCCAAATTTTGATAACCCAAGGCTCATCTTCTTCTTTTTGATCCTCTTTTCTTCTCTTATATTTTGCTACGATCTATGCCTCGTTGAAATTCCTCTTGGAAACGAAATGGTAAAGAATTCAAGTACCAAAAGTCTCAAGTCTTCCCTCGTTATTTATTTGTCAAGAACTAGGCTTGCTTAATATGTTTTGTTTTCTCAGGAAGCTTGATGTTTGTTAACCTTAACCTTTCTGACATGTGAACTAAATAATATTATGTTGGAACGCAACGTTTGAATGAGAAATGATTGTCTAATGTTTGTTGTTTGAAATGTACAAAATGGACGGGCTTACATTATAAAAAATCATAACAAAGTTAAATAACCTAATTTACATCCAATTATTATTTTTGTATTTAATCATTACATAAATTTTAACTTGGTTAAAAACTATTTTAGTCAAAGGGAAAAAAACTTGGTCAAAAGTCTACTATTCTCTACAATTGATGTTATCAATTTTGTAACTCCACAATTGATCATAATGACTTAAAAACTAATTCAGATTGATAAGCATTATAGACCATAACACCAGAGATATAAAGTCTCATATCTCTCATTCATTTTCTATAGATATAAAAAACGTCAATAATCTCTTCAATTATTTTTCTTCATAGTTTGTTTCCATGAAAGTACAAAAAAAAATGTTCATTAGATTATGTTCTTGATTTTGCAAAATATAGTTAGTTTGCAGTTGTACCCTAGGATTTAGAACGTCATGCATCTGTCACACTACAGAGCATTTACAAAATTAAGGAGAGAGATCATCTCGCCTCTGCAAATCTCGTTCCTTATTCTTGTATATGTATAGTATATTTGTTTATTTTTATAGATTTATTTCATGTAATTTCTTTATAAATTATCAATTTGCCCAATTGTAGAAATTGCGATCCTATAATTTTAATTATGTAAATTTTGGTTTATGCTTATTGCACTAACGAAAAATTAATATTTTGTGAAGTGTTTTTGTCATGAACACGAGAACTAGAGATTCATTGTTTGAATCAGATTTAACTCTTGAAAATGTAATCGGTTTTTTTGTTTCTTATATTGAATAAAACGAAACTAATCAAACTTGGTTCCATTTATTTGATTTCCAAAAAAAAAAGAAAACAAACACATTTGTGGTGTATTCTTTGTTCTTAATTAAAGTGCATTTTGATTTGCAAAAGTAAGACATGTTATAATTAACCATGTTTTTTGTCAAATCATTTTCATGACCAGACTTAATTTTTGGTTCAATTTAAGTGAACCTAAAAAATCTTGATGAACTTGTTTATTTCGGTTTCTTGTGAAAAATCTGAAATAAAACATTTTTTGTGTAACAATAGAACGTAATCGGTTAAGTAATCTTTGTTTATTATTTTTAAGTTTTTCAGATTTGAAAAATAATACGAAAAACAATAAGAAAAAATCTGGTTGAACATCTTATGCATTGATAATAACATGTATTGTACTTATCAAAAATGCACAAGTTTGAAAAAAGGAAAAATATTTACATAGAACACGTGTGTTCTTAAGCTCAAATACACATGTTCTTATTCCATGTCTTGACAAATAATTATTTTTTGGTTTCATTTAAGTGAATTCGGTTTAAATCGATTTTTTTTTATTTGTTCCGGTTCAAATAAAATGAGTTGGTCCAAATCGATTTATTTAATATCCAAGATCAAATCTTGGTCAAAACGGTTCAATTAAATTGTCTATAAGAAAAACCCAAGATTAATTCTAATTATAATTGATCGTGTTTTGGTTTCCCAAACCAATAACATTCAATTCTCTAACGTAGTTGGGAATTATCTAGTAACTTCACACATATACTTGAAAGTGTGGGGGTACCAATGTCGGCACTATCTAGTAACTTCACATAAAATATATATATATATATATATATATATATTTTATGAGAGAAACCAATGTCGGCATTATGGTAGCCCCCATGGCTATAAGTCGGGCAATAAGTAATCTCTATAATGGTCAATCTTATAAGATGATGACATAAATTTATTAGACAATTGATCTCAAACGGAATTATCTCAATAGATAATATCTATTAGATGACAACCTAGGATCCACTTGTTAAAGGTGTGTCATGAAATCAAATTGTAAATCATCAAGAGGAATGAGTTGAAACATATGACTAAGAGGTTGTTTGATGGTAATCCTCTATATGTGACTGGAGATGGCAAGATCTAGGTTTAAAGGAAAAACAAGTTCAAGTAGAATCTGATAAGCGCACTAAGAGACTCATGTCTCCACCCACTTCCTAGGATGATTACCAGTGCTTCTTGTATGTGTAGAGGATAAGCATTTGTTTTTAATGGTTTGATCATGACTTTGAGATATAACTGGAGTATTACAAGATGCTCCTTAAAACAAATCTAATGGAAAATCACCTTATGAGTGTGAAATGAAACCGTTTCTAGGAAAATGAAGGTCAAACTATATTCTCCAAAAGCACTCATGATTAACCAGGTATGTTCACGGCCAAAATGAACACAATACAAAGCCTAGTTCTGTGAGAAAATAAAGTTGTGTTATGGTTGTTGTCTTGGTTTACATCAAAGTCCAAAATGTTCAAAACATAATGTTCACTTTCTGGTAGAGTAAATCTGGTAACTACAAAAATGATTGGGTCAAGGCTGCAAAATGCTACCGACTAATATATTTTTTTTGTACTCTTGAAAGTCCTTTTTCAATTTTGCATGTGTTTAAAGTCATTTCTATTCATGTGGGGGATTATTGGAACTCAATTTGAGTTTGTTAAAATGAGAAATGTTTGTCTAATGTTTGTTGTTTGAAATGCACAAAATGGACTAGTTTATATTGTGGAGAAGTCATAACAATGTTAAATAACCTATTTTATATTAAAGTATTATTTCGTACATAAATTTTAAATTGGTTAAAGTAAAAAGTTATTTTTAGTCAAAGAAAAAAAAAATTGGTCAAAAGTCAAAAATCTACAATTAATGTTATCAAGTTTGTAATTCCACAATTGATCATAATGACTCAAAAATTAATTGAGATTAATGAGCATTATAGACCATAACAACAAAAATATAAAGTCAATATCTCTCATTCATTTATATAGATACAAAAAAAATCAACAATCTCTTCATTATTTTATTTTTCTTTTATTTTTTTCATGGTTTGTTTCCATGAAAGAAAAATACACAAAAATGTTCGTTAGATTATGTTCTTGGGTTTTGCAAAACATAATATTTGCAGTTGTATCCTAGGATTCAGAACACCATGCACCGTCACGCTACAAAGCGTTTACAGATATCATCTCGCATATGCAAATCTCATTACTTATTCTTGTATATGTATAGTATATTTATTTATTTCTATCGATTTATTTCGTGTAACTTTTTCATAAATTATCAGTTTACCCAATTTCGTAAATTGCATTCCTACATAATACACATGGATTTAATCGTTCATCACTTAGTTGTATGACGAGTTTGCGTTTGAAATATGGGTCATATGATATAACCTAAAAGGACACAGATATGGAATATTATTTATTGAACATGGTTTACTTAAAAAAGAACAATTTCAAAAGGTTTGTCTATAAGCAGCCATGGCTAAGCATCATCCTGACTTGATCATGTGCCGGAAACAACATGGCATTAATTGCAATTAGGAGATTGTGCGAGAAATGTGATGGCAAATGCGTAATATGTGTTTCCTACGTGCGCTAATGTACACTGGTTCAGATTTGTGATTAATGTAATTATGGTTCATTCCAAGGACGGTGTGATCATATATATGTGGAGGTGTTGGAATCTCAGATGCTTA
>JAKUCM010007334.1:0-35855 GCA_023374145.1 Lepidium sativum | reverse complement strand
AATTGCAAATAAAAATTATAGGAGCATTTATGTTGTGAATTATAACAATTTTTGGTGTACATATTTTCTGATTAAGTAAGAATGCACATAATATTTGATTTAATAGGGAATAAGTATTAGTTTTAAGTGATAGTAGATTTATATTTTAAACATAACTAATTTCTTGAGGGTATATATTTCTTTTAATGTATGAAATTAGTTTGGATTTTGTTTAATGTTGTTTGCATATAAAAAGATATATTATTATAACAAAATATTCGTCATGCTTTCTCAAAATTTTCGATATATTATTCTAACTAATTATTTAGTCTTTTTAACAAAATATACATTGTTCAAAATCAGTGCTCAATTTAGGAGAGGTTATTGAACTCCATATTGTAATAGATTTTAAAGGATTTCAAATTTTGAAAAAAATCTATTGAAATCTCTGATTATTCTAAAAAGATTGAGAATCTGTTGGATTTTGATGGATTTGTAACCCTCTCACGAGTAAAACAAATCACCCCTTTTCCTGGTATTCTGAATTCCATGGATTTGAAACACCTAAAGTTTCCAAAATCAATATTGAACACTGATCAGTACTACTTCAATGGTGGATCTGCCAGGTCCTTCTTCCTCCTCCTTTCTCTTCGGTGTATCAGATCTAAATTGCCATCGAATTAGAAGAAAAGCCATAATCATAAATTCAATCAATAGGGTTCCATTTGCAGAAGGCACCAACATAGTAATCTTATTTGTAAGAGGTTAATTAACATAGTCTACAAAGAGATTGAATACAGTAGATAAAGATGCAGACAAAATGGTGAGAGTTTTACAATAAATATAGAATCTAAGGCGAAAGAGGAGATAATGGCGATTAGAAAAAGATTTAGGCATCTGGAAAGATTAAAGTTACATGTATAAGAGGAGGAAGAAATTATAAATTTGTTTTTGACGGAGAAAAAAGAAGAAAGAAAGGAACAAACTTGCACATCTTGTTTATGTGGTTTACAGATTTTTCACTCTTTTGTTGTTTGGTAGTTTGTCTTGAACACATACATTAAGTATCGTTGATTTACAAAAACATTACATTTGGGTAGGATCCAAACAATAAATTACTGGGACCAAGTTTCCTCGAGGAAATTGATGATAATGGTGGGTTATTGTTAGAACAAATATAAATTGAGTAAATATGACATGATTTTGAAATACAAAGAAATCCATTAGTATTGAATTTTAAAATTCCACTGAATTTGTCAAATTCCATTAAAAAACATGTGTTTTGAAATTTATTAAAATCAGCAATAAATAACAGCTCCTTAATTTGTTTTTATAATTTTAATAATTCTTTTTAACTGAATATGGTATACGGCACACATATATTAACAGACTATGGTTATTTTATTTAGAATAAATCCCATATAAAAAAATTGTAAATTAAGAAAGAATAAGAAGACTAAATAGCAATTTCAGATTGCTTATTATGATAAATATTTACCAATAGAAAGTTCAAAAATAATTAAGTAGAGATTACCATTCGACCAATCAGAAGTCTACAACACGACATGTGTTACACAAACACTATTGATATTCGCCAAATAGTAAATTCAACACGTAAGCATTTAAAGACATTATCTGCACCAAACAATATAAACAAAATAAAAATTGGTTGAATTGAACATAAGAATATTTATATGCATATTCAAACTTACTGAAACCATATAAAACTATAAATGTCTTAACCATTAACATTGTATAAACAGAAAACTAAAGTTTGATGAGTACATCAAGAAACATTTCCGTTGTGGTTTTACTGATGAGTACATCAAGAAACATTCGGTTTATTGAAGGCAACCTCCCTTGCACTCTTCTTATCTTGACAAGAGGTTCTGGAGATGATGAAACTGAAGCAGTAGACACAATCCAAGAGCCATTTGAGCTATCATCAATGTCTAATACACCGCCAATTCATCATCCTCTTCTTATTTGGATTATGCTCCAACCATAGTTCATAGCAGTCATTTACTTTCTCCAGTGAAATCATTGCTGAAATCAGGTTCTTTGATATGCTCCAACAATAGTTCATAGCATTCATTTACTTTCTCCAGTGAGATTGATATTCAACTTCATCACATGACTTCAAATCCTTAATGACATGACTCATTATTGCATTAGCTAACACATAAGGGAAGTAACTCATAAACCTCGTATCTGCAACCAAATTTAGCATCAATAATCCAACTTAAACATCAAAAAATCAATCAAAATAAAGGTTTTATACTGTGAAATTTCACCAACAACAATGGATATAAGAAGACGCTAACAGTTCCTAATGTACTCCATATGCTTGTGACATTTGGAGCCAAATCGCCGGATAATGTGATGAAAAAGGAGGTTTGTGTCACAGGATGCATCCTCCATTGAAGAGTAGAAAGAATTAAAAGCTCCATTCGTTGTACAGTCTTAGCTTCAAAGACATATCTTGCTTCTTCCACTTTAAACAACATAGCAATCTGTCCACAAAAACATCATATGGTGCATTTGAGAAGTGTAATGATTTAATGTGGATAACCTTTGAGAACTTACAATAGATGCCAATAAACGTCTTCACAGGTGGATTATCTTAAACATGTCCTCAAACTTTAATTTTTGTGCAAACCATCTCGGAAACATTCTCTGAAACGTGGGAGAGATTCGAAACTTATCAATCTCAATGTCCTCACCATGACTTTAGTGCTGAGTCTCTCCTTGTTACTCTCTACAAAGGTGCTCTTCCCAATATCAAAATGTTGTTGGACACTGCAAGTAATAGAAATTTCTTGAATAAAGATGTCGATGATGGATGGGAACTTGCGGAGAATTTGGCACATGCAGATGGATAGTATGGGGAAGACTATGATAAAAATGTTAAAGGTACCGTTGATTCTGATGTGGTTAGTAGGAGGGAAATGAAAGCTATCCAAGATAAGTTGGATAGGATATTCTTGGTCCATAAGAAGCAAGTCAACCATGTGTGTGTGGAAGAGCAAGATCAAGAAGGGCATGATGATCAGATTGAGGAAGTTAGTCTTGTTCAGAAGCAGAGAGGTGGATACAAAGCCTATAACAATTACAAACAGATACTCCAACATCTCTTATTGAAGCACCAATATCGCTAACCTGCAAGATCACGTTTACCCCCCCCCCCCCCCCCCCCCCCCCCCCCAAGCAACAACAAGGTGAGACCAAGGTTTATGTCCTTAAGCAGCAGTACCACGAGAGTTTTCAACCCGCTCCAACAGTGCCGCCTGGATATAAAGTTTAAGCTTTGCCTCATACTCAACAAGCACCAGAGGTAATGGGTATTCTCTAACAACTACTTAAGGGCCAAAATGCAAAAACTAGTGAGCTAACTAAGAAATTTGCTGAGGTGCATACCAAAATTAATGCGTCTCATCATGATTTGAATTACAAGTTTGAGACTTTGAATGCTACACTGAAAGATCTAGAGAGTTAGCAAACATCTTCTTATGTGAAGACTACTAGACAAATACCATGAAAAGTTATTAAGAATCTCAATGAATACATTGTCCAATCTATCACCTTGAGGAGTGGAACCAAGCTATCTACGCCAGCAGGAAAAGCCAAACTCACTGAGGAGATTGAAGTTCAAGAAAGGGAGGATCATCAAAACGCCGAAAAGCACTCTAAAACAACAACTTATAATGGTCAGCTCGACCTCCAACTCGACATTCTAGGCCGAGTTGAGTCTCCTCCAACACCAAAAAATGTTAATTCAAAAGAAAAAGAGCTACAGTTCGTTCTCCGACCTTATTAAATTTAACTACCTTATCCTGAACGGCTTAAGAAAAACTTAGCTGATGAATATAAAAGTATCTTTAACAAGCAAATGAAGGAGATTAAGCTTAAGATTCCTATGTATGATGGATTTACACTTATACCTCTTTATCAAAAGTTCTTAAAAAAGGGAGTCAAAGAGACTTATGTGCGTAATGTTATCTCACAAAGGAAAGTTGTGCAAGAGAAAGTAGAGGATCCTAGAACATTTACTATACTATGCTCACTAGGTCATTTAAATTTTAGAAAAAGTTTTTGTGATCTTGGAGCTTCAATCTGCTTAATGCCACTCTCTGTTGTTAAGAGGCTAGGGTTCAATAACTACAACTCTTGCAAACTCTCTTTGATTCTAGCTGATAAGTCCATTCGATCGCCATATGGCTTCCTGGATAATATGCCTATTAAGGTAGACAATGTGAGGTGCCCTTATACTTAATGGTGTTTGATATAGACGAGGAACCACGAGATCCACAACTCCTTGGTAAACCATTTTTAGCCTCAACTTTTGCAGTATTCGATGTGAAGACTGAAACAATTAAGCTGAACCTTGGGAAAGACCTTAAAATGAAGTTTGATATCAATGAAGCAAAGAGGAGAACAACTATTGAAGGACAAAGCTTCTCAATTACGGGAGTGAATTAACTAGATATTAAACCTTTTAAGTATTGATCAATATAAATAAGAAGGAAAAGAGATATTGTGTGTTGCAAGGTATCGTGGATTGCGAGTCATCAGATGCAAGGTCGGATGTCATCAGGGTGCAAGTTCCCAAAGGTAGTCAGGCACTGGGGCACAAAGTACCACGGGTCGTAAGGCAACAGACGCAGTATGCTAACTGTCAGATATCATCGGGCGCGAGGTATTGCAAGTCAGAAGGCATCAGGGCGTAGTACACCACTGTCTGGAGATGCAGATCAGGGTGTGGGAGCCCGAGCAAGATGACATAATACGGGCGTTTGGGACCTTCCGTACAGCTGACCCAAAGAAGCCGTTTCCTCGGGATCCGATCCGTGAAAGCGACCCATAAGACTCGTTAAAATCGAGGACCGCATCTTTGACTCTTGAAGGATTAAAAGGGGACCCAGCTGACATCATAGAGCCTTTGAAGGGAAGAGAAGACATGTGACCTCTCGTCGGATCAAGCACCGAGAGGTCACTATCACCGGGGGACAACTTCTCCATGGGACCAGTCTTTTCTCTCTCCTCCAAACGGCTAGTCGCATAGGGCTTCTTAGTAACTTACTCCTTAATTCTTACATTATATCAGAGCAATAAAGATCTTGATGCTCTCTTAATTCTCGTTCTCAATTCTCTCCATTCTCTTCGTTTCTCCATTCTCAAAATTGTAACATATTTCTCCTGTAAACCGCCACGGAATCCAACAAAGGAACTTGTATTTCAGTGATTCTTAAGGGGCCGAACTATATGATGTGGTCGAGAACCGCAAGAATGATCTTGTGTAGCCATGGGTTGTGGAGCCATATAGAGCCTCTGCAAGAGAAAACCCCGAGTGTAGCCAACAAGGGAAAATGAAAAAGGGCACCTCCGATGTGGTGGTTGCCGACAACGACAAATGGTTCCAAGAAGACCAAACGGTGATGGCTATCATAACAGCCTCACTTAGTCCTCGTCTACTTGAATCATATTTCTTTTGTGAAATCGCCAAATAACTATGGGACACTCTCAAGGTGGTTTATGCAAATGTCTCCAATTTTACTCGGGTCGTTGAAGTCAGGAGATCTCTCAAAACACTAAGGCAAGAAGATATGGAGTTTGAAGACTACTTTGGGAAGCTAAGGGTTTTTTGGGCGGAACTTGAAATGTTAAGGCCAAATACCACGGATTCTCTTGTTCAAAATGCAAGGCGTGAACAAGATAAAGTATTTGGTTTACTTGGAGGCTTGAATACTTGCTACAATGATCTTGTCAAATCCATCATAAGGGAGAAGAGACTCCCAACTGTGGATGAAGTGTGTGCTCAAGTTCAAAAAGAGCAAGGAAACATTGGCCTAAAAAGTGGTAAAAAGGAGCTAATCACCGCCTACAATGTGACATTCAAATTTTAAGGACAAGCGGAACATGGTATGTGAACATTACAAGAAGAAATGTCACACAAAGGACAAATGTTGGATCCTTAACCTTCATTTGAAGCCAAACAATTGGAAGGAGCAAAAAGCAAATATGGCTCAAGAAGGATTGAATGATGAGGAACCGGCGGAAACTTCTAAACCCGGAGGAAAAACAGCTATGAGTGCTAAGTATCACAAAGCAATTGTGAGAAGGTCTGACCTCGATGAAATCATCAAAGCCATTGCCAACTTAAAGGACTCTGGTATCTCTAATATTTCTCAAACTCCCTCAAATTCCTTAATATTTGATTTCGGTGCCTCACACCACATGATAAGTAACCCTAGGTTGATATAGAATGTAAAACCAACCATAGAAAATGTTATTGTAGCTAGTGGTAAGAAATTCCTGATCAATAGAATATGAGATTTTGACTTATTTGATAAGCAAACAAAAGCTTTCTATATGCTAAACTTCACATCAAACCTTCTCTCGGTTAAGAAAAACACATCCGACTTAAATTGTTATGCTATATTTGGTCATAACAATGTGCAATTTCAGGATATTGAGAGTGGAAAAACACTTGGAGGAGGAAAGACCAAAGATGGGTTATATGTCTTAGAAGAAAGCCCGCCACCAAGTTTATCTCATAATGTTTCCGTTAGCGAACTAATTTGAATGTTGGTTCATGTCTAATCTTGGTTTGGCATGCAAGATTAGGTCATCCCCATTCTAGAGCCTTAAGTTTAATATTGCCTAAAATCTTGTTTGATTATAGTACTTTTGAGGCTTGTATCTTAGGCAAACATTGCAAATCTATTTTTTTGAAATCTAGTACTCTTTATGCGAATTGTTTGATTTAATTCACTCGGATGTATGGAAATCTCTTTGTTCCTCTAGAAATAACCTTAAATATTTTGTGATTTTCATTGATGAAAAATCAAAGTATACTTGGGTAACCTTAATGGCCTCTAAGGACCGAGTGTTTGATGCCTTCATCAATTTTCAAAATTATGTGTCTAACCAATTCAATTCCAAAATAAATGTACTAAGATTGGATAATGGAGGTGAATTTACAAGCACCAATTTCAAAGATCACTTGAACAATCATGGAATAATTCATCAAACAAATTGCCCATACACCCCACAACAAAATGGTGTGGCGGAAAGGAAAAATCGACATCTCATGGAAATAGCAAGAGCCATGATGTATCATATGAAGGTGCCTAAAATATATTGGGGAGACGTTGTATTGATGACATGCTATCTCATCAACCGAACTCCCACCAAAATCTTACAAGATGTGTCACCATATGAGGAGAACAACGTTACAAACTTGATGCCAAAAGCACAAAGTGTGTGTTCCTTGGATATTCAACAACACAAAAGGGGTACAAGTGTTTTAACCCAACAAATCAAGGAATATATGTCTCTCGAGATGTAAAATTCTTAGAAGACAAGGGTTACTTTGACAAAACTGATTGAGATGAGCATAAAGACCTCATCAACTCACACAAGATCGGAATGAGACTCTCCAAACTCTCCTCCAACACATTGGTGTGAATGGATCAAACACTACGAGTATGCCACAATCAAGGGAAGAAACCGAGACAAATGAAACGAGTAATACACCAATATCCCCATCAAATACAACCTCCGAGGTAGTTGATGGAAATGAATCACACCAAGAAGACTAGACACACAATGAATCACATACTCCGGATGCACTGGAGGTGGCAAGCCAACCCGAGAATGAGGCACAACCATTAAGGCGGAGTACACGTCTAAGGAAAGATCCCTCTAATTGGATCAACTCAAGAGTGTACTACAACAATCATGTTGTGGCTCATCTAACTCAAGTGGTTCGTTCTCCTGACCTTGTCCCTTATGATCATAAAATGTTTCTTGACACTTGGACATATTCCTAAGAGCTATGAAGAGGCTAGAGACCGCAAGGAGTGGAAATATGTGATCATAGATGAATGCAATGTTATGGAAAAGAACCATATTTGGGATGAAGCAGATTTACCACCCGGGAAAAAGGTTATCACCTCCCGGTGGATATTCACCATCAAGTATATGAGTGATGGGAGTATTAAACGCTATAAATGTTGATTGGTGCAAGACACTTCACCCAAACATATGGTCAAGACTACACTGATACCTTTGCACCAGTAGTAATCTCCATACGGTACGGGTTGTCCTTTCCTTGGCCACAAATTTAGATTGAGAACTATGGCAAATGGATGTCAAGAATGAATTCTTACAAGGCGAACTTGATGATGAAGTATACATGTATCCTCCTCCCAGTCTTGAAGGGATTGTGCGCCCCAGGAAAGTTTTGCATCTCCGGCAAGCTATATATGGTCTTAAATAATCTCCTCGGGCTTGGTATCATAAACTGAGTTTTACCCTCCGAGATCGTGGCTTTCATAGGTCGGAGGCGGATCACACTCTCTTTACATCCAATGGCCCAAATGGTATGATTGTGGTTCTCATTTATGTGAATGACTTGATCATTACCGGCAATGACAAGGAAAATATTTCATCAACCAAAAATTACCCTAAAAGTGTGTTTGATATTAAAGACCTTTGGGAACTAAAGTACTTTCTTGGCATAGAAGTGTGCCGTTCTTCGGAGGGCATCTTTCTTTCTGAACGAAAGTACACTCTTAATCTCTTTCATGAAACAAGAAATTTAGGATCCAAAAGTGCCAAAACACCTCTTGAAGATGGCTACAAGGTCAATTGAAAGGGGGAGAAAAATGATGATATCTACAAGGATGCTCTTCAATATAGACGACTTGTGGGCAAACTCATATATTTGATTACTACAAGGCCGAATATATGTTATGCGGTGAATCAAGTGAGTTAACATATGCAAAACCCCACATTATATCATTAGGGCATGGTGGAATGGATCTTACGTTACCTAAGAGGAAGTCCAGAACACGGAATTTGGATCGGAAAGAACAACAACACCAAGATTGTTAGCTATGTTGATGCGGGTTGGACCGGTGAACGAAATGACCGAGACTCTACAACCGGGTATTGTACATTCATTGGAGGAAACTAGGTGACATGGAAGACTAAGAAGCAGAAGGTGGTGTCATGCTCTAGTGTCGAGGCCGAGTACCGAGCTATGAGGAAACTTACAAGTGAGCTAACTTGGTTGGAGGCTCTACTCAAAGACCTTGACATTGAATCATCAAATCCAATCACCATGTATTCTGACAATCAAGCCGCAATCCACATTTTATCTAACTCCGTTTTTCATGAAAGGACAAAATACATCGAGATAGATTGCCACAAGGTTCGTGAGAAAATTGATAAAGGGATAACTCTCTCATGCTACACCAAGAGTGAAGACCAATTGGCAGATATTTTTACCAAAGCCGCGAGTCTAAAAGTGTGTGATCATATCTATCCCAAACTAGGACTCGTGGACCTTTCCCAAGATTGATTAAAGGTCCCCTCTCTCGTGAATTACACACTCTTTTTCCCTTAGAAGAGTTTTGTCCCAAGTGATTATCTCTCTAACCTTTTTAATGAGGTGGGGTTTGCAAGACTTCCAAGCTTAACCTCCATGACATTACGGTTAAGCTTGAGGGAGAGTAGATTTGATCAATATAAATAAAGAAGGAAAAGAGATATCGTGTGTTGCAAGGTACCGTGGGTCGCGAGTCATCGGGTGCAAGGTTGGATGTAATCAGGGCGCAAGTTCCCAAAGGTAGTCACCCAGTGGGGCGCGGAGTACCGCATGTCGTAAGGCATCAGACGTAGTATACTAACTGCCAGATATCATCGGGCGCTAGGTACTGTAGGACGGAAGACATCAGGGCGCGGTACACCATTGTTCAAAGATACAGATCAGGGTGTGGGAGCCCCAACAACATGACATAATCTGGGCGTTTGGGACCTTTTGTAGAAGCCATTTCCTTGGGATCCGATCCATGAAAACGACCCATGAGACTCGTTAAAATCAAGGATCGCATCTTTGACTCTTGAATGATTAAGAGGGGACCCAACTGATATCATAGAGCCATTGAAGGGAAGAGAAGATATGTGACCTCTCCTCGGATCACGCACCGAGAGGTCACTATCGCCGTGAGACCACTTTTCCTTGGGACCAATCTTTTTTCTCTCCTCCAAACGGCTAGTCGCCTAGGGCTTCTTCTTTCTTTGTATGTCTATAAATAGACCTTGTATTTGAGTGTAAAGAGACAAGACTTTTATCAATGAAATTCTCTTTACTCTCTACTCTCTTTCTCTCTCGGATTTCAATATCTCAAACATGATTCTTAGTAACTTACTCTCAAATCTTACATTAAGATCCCTCAGGTTGCATTGGTCAAGAGTGGAAAAGTTAGTGATTACTGCATAAAAGACCCAATGTATGAAGTTGTAAATGGAAAAGTTCACTTGGGAGGAAACCCCACAATATCCTTGTAAATATTTTTAATAATTTTTTAGGATTTTTCATTTTTTTTATTTTTTCTTTAGTTTTTGATTTTCGGGAGATGAGTAATATGGTCGATTTCAATGGTTTTGACAACAACTGGGAGAGTTCACCATCAAACTGGCCAGAAAAAAGAGGATTTACTTAAAAATATGGTGGATTAAATTATGACTCAACCTCGACAGCCGAGTTGTCAAACCGAGTCAGAAGAAAGAAAATTGGATTCATGAAATTATCCACAAGATTCTCCCATATGCTCTTTTTGGAAGAATTTCCTTATATTTTGCACAAATTTTGACTCAGCTCGACTGTGTTTGTGGAACACACCACCCTAGTCAGAAAGTGCAAATTCATCATTGTGAACCTTGTACTTCTATAGAGGTACTAACTCCATCCTTTCAGTGTAAATACAATTGCATGATATGTATGCATTTTGTTATCATAGGTGTCTCATTTATTTAATTTTTCATACATATTCATTACACTTTTATCATTTTAGTGTCATTTTTAGTCAATCTGAATTGTTTGCACTTGTATTGCATACATTGTGCATTTTGGAGTTTTAATCAGGAGTTCTTAGACGAATTTGAGAGGCTCAAAACGGTTTGACCATAAGATACAATTCAAAGCTAAATGGGAAGTGAAAATGGATGATTCACCCAACTCCTTGAGACATCTCGACCATTAAAGTCGAGTTGGCAGCCATATCACACATTTGTTTACCAAACCGACCACTCAATTCGGGCCATGTGGCCGAGTCACACACTCCTAGATGTTTTTATTGACTTTCTTTATTTGATTCTTTAAGATTTGATTGTTAAAGGTATAAATACCTTCTTATGTAATGAACAAAGGACCACATTTATATTCCACTTTTAGAAAAAAACTAAGATTGTTTTTTTTTTTCCTTTTTCTTATAATTTTAAAATCCTGAATGATAGATCCCTTTGGGTCCTTTGGTTAATTTTAATTTTTGTCTTTAATGAAGTTTGTTCGTCTCTCTCTGATCTTTCGAATCATGCTACCATGTTATTTTCCTTTTTTATAATTTCCATGAAGATCTATGAGTAGATCCATTAGGGTTCTTGAGGAAATGACTTAGATTAGTGTAGATCTAGGGGTTTTCAAACTTTCTTAAGATTGTTACCGCTTAGATCTATTTAGGTTAAGTGTTTCTAATGCTTATTTATGTTTGATCCATTGAAATCTGAGTTTAGGTGTTTCCCATACACAAGGTGTTTGTGAAAATGCTTGATTGAGCCTAAGTTGAGATAATCATTCATAGCTCAAGAAATTGAATGTCTAGGGTGTTATTAGACTATTCTAGGTTAGATCTTACTGCATCTTGGTATGTGAATTGTTGATGAGAGTCAAGTCTGATTGTACATTACGTTGAGTCTCATTGCATGAAAATGAATGTGATTGTCTTGATTCCTAGTCTAGAGGTCATCTTTATAGGTTGTTAGGCAATCTCTGGATCCCCTGGTGAAGCCTTGATCATTGATCCAACTCCTCAACATCCCTTCTTTATATTCGCTTATTGCTTTTAAACGTTGCTCTGTTTTACTTACCATGTTATGCTTATTGCTCTGTTTTTACTTTGGCTATTTTAAAGTTTGATTTGGATTAATTGACATATAAACTTCTGAATTAGCTTGAATTAGTTTAGTTGATTAAGTCCTAATTGTTAGTTACTTATCTAGTGGATTGACACTTTACTGAATTACATCGATTGAAAATATTTATTTGATAGTAAAAAGAGTGTTATCATCCATACAAGAAAAAATATTGTTTAGTTTCATTATAAGAATTTGTCTTTTTAGTTTGTATATCTCAAATGAGTGGATCATAGTTGTATTAGTTTTATGTAGATTGTAACATCCTGGTATCTTTCAACATGACACATCAACCTTTTAGAAAATTGTAGATTAGATCACATATCATTTTAAGAACTTATTCTTTGAAAATCTTCATATTGTTAGAGAATTATATAATTGACACATGTCACATATTATTGAGAATAGTCTAACTAAGTTATACTATTTTTATCATATAAAATTATAATAGTTGTTATGATAATGAAATGTAGACGAAAAATTTGTTCGGATTAAATCTTTCACATTTTGGATTAGTACTAATGTTATAAGTTTTATTCATGTTTAATTATTAATCATTGTGTTTGTTACGTATTATATTTTTTTGGTTATATACTTTTATCAAATCAAATATTTTAAAATTAAAATAGATTGAAGCAATACTAAATTTAATGTTCATATCTATTAATATTAGTAAATTTTAGAGTATAAATTTTTAATACTATTTTATTTTTATAAAGAGACTATTTTTTAAAATCAAATGTGGCAAAAAATCAAATAAATATATTTATAAATATTTGGAAAAAAATAATTGAATTAGAAAACCAATTTAGAAATATATATTTAATCTTTAGATTTATATGGGACCCATTTGTTGAGAAATTAATTTTAAAATGTATATTTAATATTTAGTTTTTGGGACCTGTTTTTGGAAAACCAATTTATATTTTGGTTCAAATTTTTAACTTAGAAAAATATATTTCTTCCCAACGCTAAGAGTAATTTGGGTATTGCAAGTTTCATGAAATGAGAGCAGTACTAGATTAGATAGTAGTACGCCATGTAAGAATAACAACAGAAAGTAGTATTATATATGAGATAATGACCGTTGATAGGTGTGACATTTTGCTTCACAAACTAAATACAAAATTTACATGGTCAAGAATTTGCAAAATAGACGTCTTTCTTTCTTACAAGATGCAGATTTTGAATGCCTTGAAGCATGCTGAAGATTTACAGATGGTTTTGAACTGTTAATTACCATTACTTTTCAGTGCAGAGCTCAGTTAATAGCCCAACCATACATGAGGTATTGTCTGAAACTTTTTCTTGGCAATTCCTATGAGATCACAGTACTCTGAATGATCAAGCAAGTCGCGGAAATCCACAAACAGTTTCTCAAAAACCTTCCACTGCACTTTGATCGGTCTTGAATACGGATATGGAAGAAAACCCTGTCCTCATTACATTGAAAGAGAGTAAGTTTTGTACAAAAGCAAGGGTTTATGAAAACTACAAGGTGTACAATGTTTCCCCTTACATCATATTCTTGTGCGATTGATTTCAGCACGATAAATGTATGTTTCGTGTCTTCTACATTGTCGAGAAAAGCCAGCCAAATCACTGTAGCAAGCTCATCAGCTTCAACTTTTGATTTGCCACTAACAATCAATTGGTCTGCCACCAGAACACACAAAATATATGCCACTAACTCTAACAGTGTGCATTTAGATTTCATATTGCATACCAAACAAGTAGAAACAAAATTACCAATCAAGGTTCCATGCAAAATGCCTGAAGCAGGTGTAGATGATAGTTGAAGCTGATCTTTCAAGAACAAGTAAATATGTCCCAGCATCTCATCTATGTCTGTGTCCACACCTAATATGTTTCTGCTGATGTATAAAGCCACATATCTCCTGCAGCTAAAAGGGCTATTTAAATTCCAGGAGTCTAACAATAGATATCCGATAAGCTAAGCTTTACACAGATCAAAAGTGCATTTTGGTCACCGTTTACTTAATCCTTGACGAATGGGTCCAATCCATCTCTTAGTTTTACTAGCAAGGGGATACATTCGATTAAGAGCAGCCTGCCATAAGCATTCTCTGCGGAATAAATTCGCCCACTGCTTTCTAACACAAGATATTTGCTCCCACTTTGTGATTGGAACTCTGATAAATATCTCTATCAAGAGATCCTCTGTTAGCTTTCCAAACGGACTATCATCTTTCATCTTCGGCTCAAAGTTATATTTGTTCCTACTTAGATTATCCTGCAACATATATAGGTCCCAAATAATATAGCAACTACAAGGAGTAAAAGTTCATTCGAACAAAGGAAACACCAGGATAAAAAAAAGAGACACTAACACATAGATCTCTCTCTTTTTCTCTTCTATATATTCCATCGAAATCAAATAGAACATTATTGATTATCACTCAGTAACTTGTAGTGTGTCTGTCTCTATGAGTAACAACAAAATTCTTAACTGGGAAGCATATATAACTTACTAGAAAGAAACATATTCCTCTCAGATTCTAAATCCCAGAAACTTCACTCAGAACCAAACGATAAAAGAGCAACTTGCCGATTGCTAAACGATTTATAACTAATAAAAGAACATATTTTTTGTTCACTGCAAGGAAAAAGCAACGAAATTTGAGCAAAATTTCATCGAAATTCTAAAAAACCCTTTCACTTATATTCAACTGAACGACACAATATGTCAAGAAACGTCATAGAAGACAAAGCCAAAAAAGAAAGCTCTTGAAGAACTCAAACTTGTATCACCAGAAAGGGTAACTAAGAGGATAATCGGTTTCAACATGTAAAGCCAAAAACTGAAGAAGAAGTCAAATCAAGTGAAGATCAAATGAAATTACCAGAGGAAGTAGTCGTACTCCTCCCACAGAAGAAAGACTCACAAGAGAAACGGACATGAAACTGATCTCATGGATTCATGACCACAGATTCAATTATTTGGTTCAATCTAAACCGTAAAGCAAACTAGATTCAATTAGCTCCAATTCGGTTCAATCTAAACCGTAAAGCAAACTAGATTCAATTAGCAAAACCATCATTTTATGAAGTGGACCAATGTAGGAGGAGAAGCCCAATAGCCCATAATATTAAGGGATCCAAAAGCGTAAAATAAAAAAATGAAAGAGGGTAAAGAAGTAATTTAAAGAAAGAGCAATGTGACCAAATGGAAGGACAACAGATTGTGCGGCTTTTCTGACAATATTCTCTGTACCATACTCTCTCCCTCTCTCTTACTCCACTGGCCATTTCTTTCTTTTGCTCCTTTCAATTCATCGATCTCTCGTTTCCAATCCATAACCAAAGTTTTATTTTAACTACGGGATTAACCGGGCTACGTCCGGTTTTTTGTTTAGAAATATTTATGTGTAATTTATTTGTTAGGTAACTTGTCAAATTTTGTGATTAATGTTGTATTTCTGGAATGAAAGGTATGTGAATGAGAAATAGATAATTTTATTATTATTTGGAATGATAAAATTAAAGATATGTTGCTCTACATATTGGACAATTTTTATTTGCATTAAGCCAACTTATTATGCAATCATGGTAATAGATGTGGTTGCATGCTAGATTATTAATGACATATCGTCCTTTGAATGTTTGAAGGCAAATAGTGCAATTTTTTTAGTTATGAGTTATAGTTATGAAGCAGAATTCAATCATGATTCTGGTCAGGTTTTATTTATTATTTAAAGATCAAAACTACATGTGTGAAATTATTTGAAGATCATACTTATAATATTAAGAACAATTTAAGAATATATCTTTTATGAAGTAGTATTTATTTATAAAATTATGACATTGAAATATCCAAATTGCATAAGATGTTATCCTTTTATAGTTTTTCTAAATTAAGACAAAGTGAAAAAATTCTAGATATCAGAATTTTTAGTTAGATTAACTAAACGGAGAAATGACATATATATAAGATATTCGACCCAATTATTTCGGATAGTATAAAAAATAAAAATAAAAAGTAACTACGGACATTAAAAAGTGGTGAATATGTATAGTTTCAATAGAAGATTAAACAACTTCATCACTGTAAATCAACCGAGGTGTAATATAGACATTCAAAGGTCTTTCGAATTCGAATAACGAAGATTAAGTTACATGTTATATAGTATTTGGTCCATAAATATATTTAACATGTAAAACAAAACCTTTATTTTTCTCTCTCTCTTTTAACAAAAACGAAATGGATTTAGTTAATAAAAAGAGATGAAGAATTGGACGAATAAGAAGGTTCGATTTCAGGTAATTAGAGGGTTTTAATTTATGAATGAAAAACTCTAGATATATAATAAACGGTTAAATATTAGTATTTTTCCACATATGTAATAACTAAATTATGCTATATAAGCTAATTGATTATATAATATATTATGAAAATTGTTTATTCTAAAGAAAATTTATTTTAAAGAAACCAATTTAAGTTTTTTCTTTGACTTGGTTCATATTCAATTTAAGGTTTTCAAATATGTAAAAAAAAAAGATAAATATAGTTCATCTTAACTTACAATAAATTCTTTTGTTTCATGCAATCTCTTTATCAACACATTACCTACACCTTGGATTAATGAAGCCATTTGCAGGTTTGTGTCACGATAGATCCAATAAACTTTGGATGGCTTTATTAACATACTGCGTATTCAACAAAACACATCATTTGGATAGTAATGAATATTGAGTGGAAGTAATTTTATAGAAATGTGATCTCGTATTAGTGCAACGTTAAACCAAAAAAAAGGAAATAAGATGGAATTTGTGAATAGTATAGAGGGAAAGGAAATTGAAAAAACTTGTAACATTGAGAATGGTTTTAAATTAAATCAAAGAAACAACTTGTAATGTGAGGTGAATAAGTTGGTTTAGTTGTCTAGACAGGGGCACTTCTCGTTCTTCACGTCTTCATTGGATATTTCGTTTGGATGTGTACTCCGAGCCTTGGAAATAATTGCACAGTCAGCAAATATGAGGTTGTTTATTCCGGACGTCTCGTCGTTCAAGCCAACGTCGTTCGGAATAATATGGGAGACAGTGTTTGTTCGACATGAAGCTTGGAAGTTGTACATTGACACTTTGATCTAAAATTTGCAAGTTTGGCCAATAATGTGGTTTAAACTTTCATGAGTTTTAGTTTTTAGTGCTTCATTGTTATCATCTCTCTGGGTAAAAATGTAACAATGGTTGGTTATTACTTGGAAGAGAAACTTTTGTGATTAATTTCACTAACATTTATCACTTTTAAATATATTGTGGATCAATGCCCATTTTGTTTCCATCAATTTTTTTTAATAAAACTAAGCTTAAATGTAGAGTGTGAGATGTTTAAAAGGTGAAACACTAAGTGAGTTATTTAAGAATTGTTTTAGAAAATTTATGCTGACATGACATCATTAAAAGAGATTAAAAAACGTGATGTGAATGGCTTAAGAGGTCTCAAAACCTTTATTTTATTAGTATAGAAGTTGAGTCATTTATAGTAAAATAGTTTCTTTTTCTTGACCACTAAATTGCAGTATTTTGATAAGTTAGTTAGTTTGATTATTCTTAAATAATATGTAAGTTTAGGTTTTACTACGTAAAATATTGTTTATCAGTTTGGTCATTTTTAATTGGTATTTAGATTATGGATAGTTTATTAAGTAAAAAAAAATATTTTTCATATTTTTTAAAAGAATCGTATTCTTTTTTGCTTGGTAATTTAGATAAATCTTCTAATAATTTTGGCCATACGATACAATATATTATACTTCTAATCAATATATTGGTTTAGTATAGATTACAATATAATATAACTTAGTTTGATGTAAGACCTTTGAATGTCAATATTATAGTAACCGATACTACGTCTACCAATCCTTTAAAAGAAATTATTTTGCTAGAACATCAAACCTAAGTAGTATTATTTATAAGTTGAGTCATTTATAATAAAATAGTTTCTTTTTCTTGACCACTAAACTGCAGTATTTTGATAAGGTAGTTAGTTTGATTATTCTTAAATAATATGTAAGTTTAGGTTTTACTACGTAAAATTTTATTTATCAGTTTGATCATTTTTAATTGGTATTCAGATTATGGATAGTTTATTAAGTAAAGAAATATTTTTTTCATATTTTTTAAAAGAATCGTATTTTTTTTTGTTTGGTAATTTAGATAAATCATTTAATAATTTTGGTCATACGATACAATATATTATATTTCTAATCAATATATTGGTTTAGTATAGATTACAATATAATATAACTTAATTTGATGTGAGACCTTTGAATGTCCACATTATAGTAAGTAATGTGATTAAGTAAATAACAATTGTCTTTTGATTTTTTTTATTAAAAAATAAAAATTTTTTAAAACAAAAGCTGATGTGGCTGCGTCCTGGAAGGATTCCGACCAATTTACGGGATTAGGTTGGTATTGCTTCTCAGATTCAGTGGGTGGAGAACGGATGGGGGCTAAGGGTGTGTCAAGGAGTCTATCAGCCACACATGCGGAGGTCGAAGCGGTGCTTTGGGCATTGGAATCCCTGGTGACCATTCAAGTTTCAGAAGTTGAGGTTTCGACTGACTGTGAGACGGTGCTACAGATCTTTGAACATCCTGACGAGTGCCAGCGTTTAGTCCATACCAGGAGAGATTCGCACGAGTTTGTTATTCCTTCTCGGTCTTTTCGCTGTCAATCACAAAGCGGAAAACTTAGCTAGACGGGCCAGAGAACTCCTACATGATCGGTGATCATTTTTTATTTTATTGTCTTTTTAATGTTGTTGTTAAAAAAAAAAAACTGATGTGGCAAAAAAATATGAGTGATGTGGCAAGAAGATATGAGGTCTCAAAACCTTGTTTTTATTAGTATAGATTTTTCTTTTTTATTAGTGACAAAGAAATAAAAAGTAAAGCAAAAATCCAAAAAGTTCCTGACAATAAGTAATCCGAAAAATTCAAAGACCATTTCGACTAAAGAGGGGAAGAAAAGTCAATTGACCCATGGACCTCTTTGTAAGGGTTTTGACTGGAAATATAAAATTTTGAGGAAAGGTTTTTAAAGAAGAAAATTTGTAGTCTTTTTTTTTTTCTTTTTGGAATTTGAAATTAGAAGTTTAAGAGCTTTTAATTATGAATTATTGAATTTAATGAGACCTGTGTGATAATTAAGTCACATTATTTTGTCTCTCATCTCACATAATCACATTTATGTTGTGCTCTCTCTTCTCTTATATTGAAAACTTGAATGAGAGAGAGAGAGTAAAGACGCAAAGCTTTCTCTTTCTTTCTCAGTTGCAAGTGGTACAACAACATTTCTTATTCTTCAGTCTACTGTCTTTGTCTTTCGTTTTCAATTCTCATTTTTCAATTTTGTTTGGCTTATGGGTTTCTCTTTATTACTTAAATTTTGAAACTTTTTTTTTCCACACTCTCAGTGTAGTTTCAGTAGTGAGTGTTGATCTAGCATGGATGCGAGTGTTCTAAGCTAGAGATTGATCATTCGAATCTGAAAGTTCAGACCAAGGCTATTGCTTCTACTGACTGATCTTGTGGGAATTTTTGATTTCTTATGTACTTTTCATCTTCTGTCGGTCTCTGATTCTCTAGGGTTTGGTCTTTGATTCTGTGAGATCTTTCTAGATTCATGCATTTTCACCATTCTCTTGTCTGGTTGATTCTTCGTTTAAGGCAGACGAGAAACGATTTTTCATGCAAATAAATCTGAATTTTAGATCTAAAGAGAGACTCACCAAGTGTTTGAGGAAATGGATTTCTTGAAAGTCAGAAAATTTCGGAAGTCACGGAAGCCAAACCTTGAAAAGGAGAAAGAAGAGAAGACGTTGGCACAGCAAGAGCAGGCAAGGAGTGAGAACACTGAAGCTGGTGTGACAGATTCGGGGAAAGCAGACGAGATCGAAGATGACGATGATGATTTCATTACTAATGAGGTTAAGAGAAGGCTGAAGGAGTTAAGAAGAAACAGTTTCATGGTGTTGATACCTGAAGAAGAAGAGGAAGAAGAAGATACGTATCTAGACAGAGAAGATGAGGGAGAAGACAAGTGTTCAAGTGAGTGGAGAGATGTGGTCGCCGAAGGACTTCAATGGTGGGGAGGTTTTGATCCTGTCTATGAAAAGTATTGTGAGCGTATGCTCTTCTTTGATCGCTTACGCTCTCAGCAGCTCAAGGAAACTGGTAAAAGCTTCTTGCTTTGATCTCTTTTCACTGAGTTTATCAGTTATACTGATCTCTTATACTGAACATACGCAAGAATTGTTGGATAACTTTATTGGGTTACTTACGAATTGTTCTTTCATGGATGTCTTGGTCACTACTCTCCACTCTCTCAGGCATTGGAATTGCTCCAAGTCCTTCGACTCCATCGCCAAGATCTGCATCTAAGAAGCTATCATCTCCTTTTCGATGTCTTTCTCTCAAAAAGTTGGATGTGCCCGAAGAAGATACCGAGCATTTGCAGCAGCCAGAGATAGACTCTTATCAAGATTTAGAGACAGCATATGTTGCTCAACTCTGTCTCACTTGGGAAGCGCTTCATTGTCAATACACGCAGTTGAGCCACTTGATCTCATGTGAACCCGAAACCCCGACTTGCTACAGCCATACTGCCCAACAGTTTCAGCAATTCCTGGTCTTATTGCAAAGGTATATAGAAAATGAACCCTTTGAACAGGGTTCAAGATCTGAGCTTTATGCGCGTGCCAGAAATGCAATGCCTAAGTTACTTCAAGCTCCCAAGATGGAAGGTGACTTTCTCAACCATACTGACATGGCAACTTAAAACCTTATGTGATGTAGAGTAACACTTTAAGTTGGTTGTGTTCAAACATCTCAGGATCAGATATAAAAGAGATGGAAAAAGATACAGCTTTTACGGTTTACGCTGATGGTCTCATCAAAATCATCGAGAGCTCGATCCTTACTTTCAACGTTTTCTTGAAAAAGGATAAGAAGAAACCAAGTGGGGTTATACACTTGTTTGGGAACAACCATATGAATTCTACAACCCCTCTGCAATTGGTTCAGTCAACCATTGATAAGGTACGATTTCTCGTTTGACTATATGCTTATGTAAAATGAGTAAATGAAGAAGCTATGTTTGTTGTGGTTTCTAAGAGATAAACTTTTGCAGAAGAGGGTGAAAGCAAAGGAGCTAGCGAAGAAAACAAAAGGGTTGAGAAAGAAATCATGGCCTCAAACATGGGAAGGTGTTCAACTCTTGTTTGCATCCATTGACATCAAACTCGCAACAAGGGTTCTTGGAATGGCGAAAATCAATAAAGAGCATCTTCTATGGTGTGAAGAAAAGATGAAAAAGCTCGACTTTTCTGTTGGGAAGCTTCAAAGACACCCATCTCCAATTCTTTTCCCTTGTTGATAATAAACTATGAACACACAATGATTTCAAATTCATCTGTTCCCTTTAAATCCCATCTTTAAGATCCGGTTTGGGGGTTTTGTTTTTGAAGACAAATCAAAGAAGAAATTATGTGTTTGTTCTATTTGCATCATTAGCTTTGCGTCAAGGGTCTCCAATCCAAAGAACACTTGATTTGGTCTTAAGATTAACTATTAAGGGACCATTTGCATTGTAGTTATTGGATTTAGCACATATGAAAGAATCCAATGTTGTCTTGTTTATGGGAAACTAAATCCATGACGATGATGATGATGATGTTGATGGAAAAGTCTTATTCTTCCATCACTTTCATTGTTTTTGGACATGGTTCTTGATGTGTCATCAAAGGATCTTTCTTTATTTTCCACGCTTCACATATAGCAAAGATCCTAATAACTATGAATGAAAAATATATATTTTGAATAATGTTTTGTTTGATTATAAAACAAATTAGATTTTCTTGTGTAAAATCTAAATTAAAATTTTGTGCAGGTGTGATCCAAAAATAAAAGAAGAAGAAACAAAAACAGAAAAAAAGACCTAAAGTGTGTTTTGGTGGTAGTAACAGGCAACAGAGACACAGCCACGTGAACGTATCTCTTTCAATTAGAAGTCTCAACACGTGGCAAACCTAGTCACCAAATTTAGAACAAAACCCAAATGACGAAGAGGGGCTTCGAAACACATCATCACTAAAGCACGTTAGTTAGGGGTATTTTTGTCATTTACTAAGACGACGACCTCTTCGTTTGCGAATCCTTGGCAATTCGGAATTTTGTAATGCTTGTTGTTAATATGCGATATCGAGAAACTTTAAAAATCATATTTCGGGTATTAAGAAAAAGATTAAACATCCTCAATAATTGCCGAGAAAAAACGTTTAGATAGTCTTGACTGGGTGACTCAACGAAGCCCTTGAAGCAAAACTTTTCAAAGGCTTTAGTTTTAATTTCTCTATCTTTCTTTTTCTCTGGGTCTTTTCCTGCGACATTTTATTTCGATAAACACTTTCATTGAAGCTTGAATATCAACATCAGGTACTTAACTCTGTTTCCTTTTCCCTTTTCCTCTCTGTATCTGCTTCGTTCATCTGCTTTTTTTTATACAAGTCATGCAAGAAACTAGTCTATGATAAAGTGAAGTCTTTGTTTTTCTTTTTAATTTTGATCCCGATTATAGACTCTTGATACGATTTATGAATGAGTCAAAGGGTTTCTTGTGCTTTAGAAAAGATGACGTCTTCTGATGATCTCGTTAGTTTTTTGCTGATGGTGTTGGTTGACTGAATTTTGTGCTTTGGGAAATGATAAATTGGTGTCTGAAATTTCGATCCTTGATGAATAGATTTCAATCTTTTGGGGTCTGTTTCCTGTTTTTTGTTGTTTTGATTAGTGAAATTTGGGACCACATATTAAGAGTTGTTAGCTTTTTGTTTTCTTTATGGACTTTGGTTCTGCATAACTACTTTGAATTTTCTGGCTTACTTGTTTGTTTTGTGGTTTCTGTGTGTCAGGTATTGTGAAATATGGAAAATTGTTTATAGATAGAAGGATGACGACCCAGAGCGCTATGAGAATGGTTGAAGGTGATCATATTAAAAATTGGCAGGCTTCTAGGGATAGTGGGATCTTTGGTTCACTAGATATGGCGGTTGAAGATTTAGGGTTCCTCATGAAAAGAAATAGGTTGGATAGTGGTGATCATACCGGGAAAACCCCTAGTAGGAGTGGAAGTGCCCCGCCTAGCATGGAAGGTTCCTTTGCAGCTCTTAGGAATCTCTTAAAACAACAGGAAGATGGTAGCTCTGAAGTTTTAAGTAGGGCTATTGAGAATTATGATTCTGAGGAAGAGATACGTAGGGATCCTGCATATGTAGCTTACTATTTGTCAAACATCAATCTGAATCCGAGACTCCCTCCTCCGTTAATCTCGCGGGAGAATCAGCACTTGGTGCGTCATTTGGGTGATATTGGTGAGAATAATCAGAGTCCAACAACCTCTTGGGATAATATGGGGATAAGATCCTCCTTGCATTCTTCTCGAACTGCCCTTTCGACTCATCGAGAGGAGCCCGAGGATGATGCATCATTGGGTGAGCAACTACCTTATGCTTCGTCGTCTGGTCGTCGTAAGAGCTTAGCTGACATGATTCAGGTACACTATTTCCCATTCTATCTCTTGTTGGTAACATATTAGCCTTTTGATCTTTAGCTGCACTTATTCATTTTACATGATAGAAAATCTCCCTCTTACACTTTCTTCTATGTTCAAGCGGCCTCATTCGGCAGGGAACCATCCAACAGCACAAGACATCCATGCTATATCCTCTGACACATCTTCAGAAAACACAAGAAGAGTACCGGAGCCTAATTTAAGTTCGGTTAATATGCTGAGGGAGACAGATTCTTTCTCCAGGGATTCCATTGCTGGTGAAGATCCCTTTACCACTGATTTGGGCTCACAAAGTTCTACTAATGCACTTAAAGAGAGATTAAACGTGAGGCGAGCTAGCCATGAGGACACCAATCTATCTGTGTTTGGTACTTCTCCTCCATCCTCTACTGCGTTGAGAATGAGGAGGAACCAAGAAGACCAACAATCTCAGGACAGGAGAATGCCTCAGCAATACACACCTTCATCATATCAGGTTCAAGCTAGTTCGTCACAACAAATGACCTATCCTCGGATGGGTGGTACACATGACATGATGCAGAGCTTACCTAAGATTGCAACTGGCGAGGTGCATTCAAACTTTCAGTCTCCTCACGGTCTGGCACCGCCTCCTATGTATACATCAACAGCAGCATATATGACATCTCTGATCCCATTTTACCATCAAAACTTTCAGTCCTCGGGTATGTATCTCCCGCAATATAATTATAGTGGTTACCCTCCGGGTTCTGGTATTGTTCCTCAATATATGAGTGGATACCCATCTCATGAAGCGACTGTTCCTATGCCATATGATGTCTCACCGACTTCTTCAAGCTACAACAATGCCCGGATGCTGCCTGGAGTATCATCGACTGGACAAAGCATTTCTTCTCTTGTGGATCCGTTTCAATTACAATATTTTCAACAGGCTCAAGTGAATGCGTATTCTCCTTCGTTTCAGAGCAGCACTGATTCTTTTGGGCAGAAAGACCAACAAGCTTCTGGCTTTATGGCAAATCACGAACCTAATAATAGTCCATTGAGTCCAAGTTACGGGGTGCAAAGTCCGCGGCATATGGGAAACTATTTTGCAGTTCCGCCTGGTGTGAGAGTCATGCCACAGTATCCAGGATCACCTCTTGCTAGTCCGGTGATGCCATCCTCACCGGTTGGAGGAATGATGAGCCACTTTGGAAGAAGAAGTGAAACAAGGTATCAACAAGGACCGAGCAGAAACACTGGGATTTACCCTGGTGGATGGCAAGGGAACAGAGGAGGAGCCAACAGCATCGTTGATGATATAAAAAGACATTCTTTTCTCGATGAACTCAAGTCTCCAAACGCTCGTAAACTGGAGCTGTCTGACATTGCAGGGCGCGTTGTTGAATTCAGGCAGTGTTTCTTCTCCAATACATATATTTTTCTTCTTTAATTCTGAATTAGTGTGTTGAAAGCATCCAAAGATGATGGTAACATTAATTTACTGCTCATTTTTCTGAACTTCAGTGTCGATCAGCATGGCAGCCGGTTTATTCAACAGAAGTTGGAGCACTGTTCCGATGAGGAAAAAACATCTGTTTTCAGTGAGGTTCTTCCACAGGCTTCAAAATTGATGACTGACGTTTTTGGAAATTATGTTATCCAAAAAGTGAGCTACTTCTGTTTTTTTTTTCCTTTTTCTTAAAGTTACAATTTTGTCCATAAGTTTGTTGATAAATATCGATTTTTGTATCAGTTCATAGAACATGGGATTCCGGCACAAAGAGAAGAACTTGTGAAGCAACTTGGTGGTCAGATGGTTTCTCTAAGCTTGCAAATGTATGGATGTCGTGTGATACAAAAGGTAAAAACTTATCAATGTCAAGTTCTTCATTTCAATGTCATTGTCTTAAAGCGACTGGTAGTTAAGTTTTCCTATGCTTGTTTGTACCTTTTGATATTTATAGGCCCTTGAAGTGATCGATGTTGACCAAAAGGAGGAACTCATTCATGAGCTCGATGGAAATGTGATGAAGTGTGTTAGAGATCAAAACGGAAATCATGTTATCCAAAAGTGTATTGAGAGTATGCCTGCGGGTAGGATTGGATTCGTTATTGCTGCTTTCCGTGGTCAGGTCGCCAATCTTTCTACTCATCCTTATGGATGCCGAGTTATCCAGGTAAATGGAAAACAGCGAGCATTGTTTCTTGTGTTTTGATTTGAAATATTCACTCTTTTTCTGTCTCCTTTGTTATAGAGAATCTTGGAGCATTGTTCAGATGATGAGGAGACACAATGTATAATCAATGAAATATTGGAATCTGCATTTGCTCTTGCTCATGATCAGTATGGGAATTATGTCACTCAGGTTTGGTTAATCTTAATTCCATTGTCTCCCTGGTAATTTGTTGATTTCATTTTGTTCTTAGTCTTGTGCTTCGCCTTATGTTTTACTTGTAGCATGTCCTGGAGAGAGGGAAACCTGATGAAAGGAGACAGATCATCGAGAAGTTAACAGGGAATGTTGTTCAGATGAGTCAGCACAAATACGCGTCCAACGTTGTAGAGAAGTGTCTGGAACACGCTGATAGTACTGAGAGAGAGTTACTGATTGAAGAGATAATGGGAAAATCCGAGGAAGATAATCACTTGCTGGTATGAATACAATCCTAAAGAAAAGTTCTCTGAAACCAGACTGGACTTATTAACACTCTTTTCTTCCGCAGGCAATGATGAAGGATCAGTATGCAAATTACGTGGTCCAGAAAGTTTTGGAGATCAGTAAAGATCAGCAAAGGGAGATTCTGGTGCAGAGAATGAAGATTCATCTCCAGAGTTTGCGGAAGTACACATACGGGAAACACATAGTAGCCCGTTTTGAAGAACTATTTGGTGAAGGTATTTTCCTCCAAAACTAGAATTTGAGCCGTTAGGTAGGTTTGTGTTTAAAAGGTTCTGAACTTTCTGATATTTTGATACAGAGAGTGAAGTCTCAGAGGAGGGAACAGAAGGTTAGAAGATTTTCGTTTGGGTTGCCGATTTGGACGATGTTTGAGTTAGACAACCATATATTTGAAAGTGCCTCTGTATATATATGCTTGTATCTATGAACTGAAGTGTGATGGTATAAACTATGTGTATATGATGTGGACATGATTTGTGGTTAAATTGATTTGCTTTTTTATTCCTCGAGTTTTGAGTTTTGACCGAGGCACAATGGGAATGAATTAGCCTCAATAGAGAAACTAACTCAGATTCTTACTTCTCGTGGGAATCAAAACACTCCCAAGTGCTAACATAGCATCTCATGGGGAAAAGCCAACCCCCCACATTCGCGGAATCAAAACTTTAAAATGTGAGCTTTAAAGTAACAATGGTGACTAAGGTTTCAATTTCGTCATTATAAAAGTGGCTTGGTGCTGGAGGCAAGCAATATATCTTTCCAGGCTTCATAAAAGACCCAAGTGATGCCTGAAGACGGCATGACTTTTAAACAACTTGCTCCCCATCCCCTGTAGAGTCCCTTCACACCTTCTTCCTTCACTACTTCTGCTATTGCTGCAGCCATGTTCGGTGGGCATGTCCCTTTTAGAGCTCCCACCATCAACCGCTTCCGTGCCACTTCCAACGGGAAGCTTATGGTGCTTGCCGTTAGACCTAGTCAAGTCCATCACAACATGGGTTTCATTCGTTATTGAACTTTTGAACATACTTTGAATCAGGTGATACCATAAAAGCAAGTTTTGATTTAGTTATTTACCAGCTAGAGCTCCAAGAACAAGCATCTCTGGACGGCTTAAAGCTTTTTTGTTCTTGGATTTGCAATAAGAAGTCTTCATTTTGTCATACATGAAATAATAACAAGTGCTGTATGGAAGCATTCCAATCAGTGTCGGTCTTAAGCCAGCGTAGAATCCACCAATTCCATTGTCTTTGAGAATCTTTGGAACTGCAAGGATTAAGTTTGGATAAATCTCAGGGCTCACCGTCAATCTATCCTGGTAAGATCAAAGAAAATCAGCCACTTTTGACTTTTAACGATATAAAGCTTTAATTTCTGCGGTATGCAACAAATATTTTGATAGACTAATAATAACCTTGAGGACTTCGAGGGGATGGCAAACAAGTGTACTGGCAATACCAGCAGCTGCACCAGCCACAGCAACAGGAGATATCCATGATATGGATGGACTGAAACTAAGATCACCTATTTCAATCTTTGCTTCCTCAATCTTCTTCAACTTCTCTTGTGCTGATGTCATAGCACGCTTGACACACTCAAATGTCCCCAACTCAATTGCTTGGGTTGGAATGATACGAATCATATTGATTTCGTTGCCAGCCCAAAGACCTATCCAACCTTGCTTCTGTATGATTTCCACAAAACTACCTGGAATGCTTCTCGATCCAACACCAACTATCATTCTTGTCCTACCAGATTTTACACAGTACAAAGCAAGTCTAGTTAAATTTTGAAGTATTTGATTCCATTAAGAGATTCTAAAGTGAATAAGTTAGACCTTATAGTTTCAAGTGGAGCAAGAACCGCTTTGGTCATAGCTCCAGCTAAAGCCCCACTAAGAAATTCACGGGCTTCCCTCGACCTGAAGAAATCCTGACAGCAAAAATTAAGAAACACAAAAGAGATAAATATCACATAATGATTCCACACAATCATCCAATCATGTAAACAATGGTCCCCAGTAGAGATTCACAACAGCTTTTTGTTTCATTTGAAGAGCAAAACCACTCAATACATTCCCAGAACAGAATACAGATTGCCATAACTCACAGCACCAGAAATTTCGAAAGCTTTATGCGAATATCCTCAGAAACAAAGCAAAGGAAGGGAAAAAAGGACTCACTTTTACAGGAATCGTAAAATCAGGAAACCGAGGCTGGAGAGAAATAGGAGAATCCGATGGAGCAGAAGAAACAGAGTCCTTATGCATAGCCACAAACCCTTCTTTTGGAACAACTAATGCCATTTTCCCCTAAACCCCACCAATTTCTCTGCCTCCCTATCTCCGTTTGTTCTCTCAAAGATTTTATCAGAGAGAGGACACAGGAGATCCAACAAAGAGCAACAGAGAATATTCAAGTAAGAAATAAAAAACAACAAACTTTAGATTGTGAACAGACCTAGAAGAGTGTATTATATTATATAATTTATGGGAAGATTTAAACTTTAGGGTTTATGTGCTTCTCCCTATAAATATATTTGTTTAACATGAGGAATCAAAGCGCTCATTTTTGTCCATTTATTTATCAAAAATATCCTTATTCTGCTTTTTGGAGTCGACGATTAGATTCTGTCAGGTTTCGTTTTAGACCAATTAAACCAACCGGTTCGGTCCAGTTTATAGAACATGGTTTTGTAAATTGTAAATCGAAAAAGCGTTACGAGACGGTGACTCGAGCCGCCGAGTCTTATCCAATCGATCAAATTTAACTTCGCCTCTCCAACAGCTTTCTCATAATTAAGCACGACGAAGATGTCTTGCTTGGTCTCATCAACTTGCTCACTGGTTCCCTTAGACTCGAGTCTGACTCGGTCATGTCGTTCCAGCAAACTGAGCTCTTCGATTTCATGGCAATCTTCATTCCCCAGACTCTCCATCGAAGTTGGCTCGATTGTTTCATCTCCCATTGTCAAAAAGGTTAAAAGGCGTCTAATTTTGTGTTGTCTGTGCACAATCTTTCAGATTTGTTGTTTCGTAATTTCCCTTGGTCATGCCTTTTCTGATATTTGATAGCTTAGTTAAGTGGGGTTTCAGCTTGTTGTTTAATTTAAGCGATGTAATTTGTGGATTTAGAAGTAAAATATAGGGTTCTAGTGATTCATTATGAAACATGAAGTTAGAAGCCCTTAATGTTATCTAGAATGTGGGTTTTCTGGGTTTGTGAAGTTCTATTTGCCATTTATGCTTGATGAGAGTGATCCTCTTCAAAGCTTATTTCTTTTATCTTTGGGGTATTAAAGATTCATTTCTTCTTCTAAATAGCACCTAGTAATTCAGAATACATTCTTTTAGTAGTTTTGGAATTGTAATTTTAGTACTTTAGTTCATCAAAAAGAGTCCTTTTTTTTGCTATTGAAAGTTCTTGCCAAAGTGTTCTTATAGAGTTGTTTGTAATGAATTGTTTAGGACTCTTTTGTGCAAGCTGCGTGGACTCGAAGATCACGTGGTGAAGCAGCGAAAAGACCTAACAAGAAGTCATGGAAGCAGAGAACAGACATGTACATGAGGCCTTTCCTCCTGAATGTGTTCTTCTCCAGGAAGTTCATACACGCTAAAGTGATGCATAGGCCAACAAGCAAAGTCATATCCGTTGCCACCACAAATGCAAGAGATATAAGGACGAATATACCATCTCTTGTGGATAATGAAGCCTGCAGACTCATTGGTAAGCTCATAGCTGAGCGTTCAATGGAAGCAGACGTCTATGCTGTGTCTTATGAGCCAAGAAAAGGAGAAAGGATTGAAGGGAAGCTTGGGATTGTGATCGATACGATTAAGGAACACGGCATTATATTTGTTCCTTAATTCTCTCTTATAATAAAGGACTTGGGATTTGCATTACCAAGAAAGGTCTGTGTTTTGTTTTGTTGTCTATGCAGCTGAGTAGAACATTGATCTCTTGGGTCGAGGAATGGGATCAATGACTCGGATGCTCCTCTTTGGTGCATTATTGACTGATATACTCCCCTTATCATTCATGGATTAAAGAAAATCAGTTTTAAATAATATAGTGTGTAATTTACCGTTAGGTCTAGCCAATTTCTCGTCATGTACATGATCCAACCAGGTAAATCCGCCTGAACCCGGATCCGAAAAATTCATCTCGGATTCTCATAAATAACCGATAAAATCAGATTGGAGACCAATTGAAAGAAACCGATTTACTTGCGATTAAACTGGAATGGAAATCCCCAGTTTTATACATTTTGCCTTAATCGCGATCCCGATCAACGCTCCTCTCTCGGCAAGGCGATACTCGGATTATACGATACTCCTCTAGAAATCTGGCAACGACTCTGTTAACAATTCCGATAAACGATTGTGAAAGTAAATGTCTCGTCTTCATCCCTTTGCCTCTTCTCATTTATGCTTTAGCAATTTCGAATTAGACTCACGAATTTTTGCATGTCTTCTTTGATAGGTATGTGATCCTCGGACTCGCCTCCACCCTTACCCTCGAACTAAACTCGACTCTCCAATTCTCGAATCTCCATTCTTTACTCTCCTCCACTGGCGACAACAGTTGAAGATGACTTATACGAGCCTAAGGAGGAAGTCGAAGCAGCTGAGAACGATGAGACTGAAAGCGATAAAGCTGAAGGCGATGAGGCTAAAGAAAATGAAACTGCGATAGGGAATGATGATGATAAGAGGGATGTAGATGACAATGAAGACGAGAGCGCATGAGAGGAGACAGAGGAAGAAGAAACTATAAGTCAAATCGATTTTATTTGTGAAATATTAATCTATGATTTGTTTGTGTGATATCCATTTTAACCATTGTCTGTAAGAATTTCTCGACGATTCTGTCTTATTCTGATACCGATCTTTTTCTTATTTGTGCTTATCAGGGAATTTGTGAAGGAAGCCGGGAAAGGAGGAAAAAGGGAATTTGCCTATAGACGGAACAATGGAGATAATAAAGACTGAGGCTTTGGATGGTAAAGATGGAGTAGTGGTTGATGCAGAGGAATTTTTACTTGAAGAACTCATGGGAAACAATGAAGCTGCCTCCATTGAGGTCAAGGATGAGTTATGAGCTTCTCTTTCACCTGTTGGTACGAGTTTTGGTTTCATAGAAGACTGTTAAAATGTCCAACCACAGGCCAATAATATCAACTAAAAAAGATATACAAGGGAGCATACACTTTTTGAATTCGACGTAGATAGACTTAAGTGAACTTTTCAGCTTTGATATGCATTTGAACAAGTTGCGTATTGACCATAGTAATTATAAAGATTTGTTTTTGTTGTTCTACATAAATAACATACAAACTTTAGTCAACATAAATTACATAAGTAGTATATAAAGCTTTGATTGTTTTGGTACTTGAGTCTAGCTCCAAAACCAAACCAGTAGCGACACTAGCAACCGCCAGTTGTGAACTACAACAAGTTGGGTTTCCAAGTTGTCTATCGTGGCAGCTTCAAAGGATATCTTCACAAGTGGAGGCGAAGACAAACTGATGTTCAGATTCATATCCTGATTTGGATACTTCTTGTATAGCTGTGGAATGATGAACCTCCACCTAGCAGTGTTTAAAAGAGACTGGTCTGATACTTTATCTACTATCCATTGCATAAAGTCTGCCTGAACACGGAAAGATGGATCATGTGAGAAACAAGAGCAATAAACTGTAGCTGCATTGAAAACGTAAGGAACAATTTTATCAAGAGCAGAAAATGAAAGCTACAAAAAGATATTATCAGGGAGATAAACATTACGAGTAGCCATTACGAACTTACATTGTATTACGAACTTAATTAGATGGATAGTTAGGCCTTACTCATGTGGTTTTGCTTAGTTAATTTGTGTGTAAAATTACGGTTCACCACTTAAAGCATAAGACAAAATACATCATTAAGCCGATGGACAAGGATATCCGATGGACAAACAAGACATAACTAAGCAGCACATAATTAAGATCATATTATTCACCACAATATCCAAACAACAGCATTAAATCGATGGACAAAATATGACATTTACTAAAAGAAGCCTAGTTATAACATAAGCAACAACAACGTCGAACACATAATTAGAACATAAGAAAAGCAGTCATTAAGAACATAATCATGCAAGACCAGATTCACCTCCTCCTAGTTTGAAATCCGGTAGCCATTCTCGAATACACACATTTTCTCCTGAAGCTCCTAGATATCATTACCTCATATTTTGATTTCTACCTTTAGTGCAAAGACTCTATCTCATGCCTACGATTAATGTTCTCTTCCACCATAGCCTCGTCCCACCAACACCGTAGGTGTAAACCTCCATCATACATGAAAAAGGTGACTGTCAAAAGAGGATATTACATATGGTGAAAAGTTGATCCGTGACAAGTGTGTGTGTTCGCACCTTGTTAAGGTTGCAGATGTAATACTTTCTGCCAACATATGGAGCAATTGTCTCAAATTTTGTGAGCATGGTCCGTCCGCTACACCAGCATCGGGTTGGAATCCCACGACGAGGCTCCGAATATTCACTGAATGAGTCTCTGTCGACTGCTTTCACTACTGTCACTGTTGTTGGAGCCGTAGTCGTAGCTGGGAAGGTGTCTCAGCATCTGGAGAAAACGGAAAATTAGAGAAGTGTGAGTACCATTCGGACACAATTCATATTAAATCATTAATAAACAGAAGACATGATTAAAAAGGAAGTCAAAATACAAACTTTAGAGGATTCAAGTATAGGAGAGTGTAAAGCTTGAAGGACTGAAGAATGAAAAAGTATAACTGGTAAATTAACTTGTAAAGTGAAGAAGGTAGTTGAAAGAGATGGGTGTAAAGCTCGAATGATTGCGTTTTTAAGCAGATAGATTTAGGTGGTTTGAGTTTGAGTTTGGAGGGAGACTGAATTTTTTTTGAGAAAAACGAAAAAATTTTGGTTTTTGGAGGGATATTAGAAAATTTCCCCAAAAATTTCAAAGCTTTCACTTCCTACTATTGTACCGATTTTACTATTTTACATGAATTTAAGTGACACATTTATAAGTTTAGTTAGTAAATGTTCGATTCTTTCTCACCTAAATAGATTAGGAAAATAAATTACAATATTATCAAATCATCTTTACTTTTAACGTGAGAGCTTAGTTTAAATTAAACATATCTAATCCAATAAGCATATGACTTTATGATATTATGATATTATCTTAATCAAATGGTAGTTGTAATATGTAACCAAAACCAATTTCAAGCAATTTTTTATTCAACCAAATAATTATATCATCATATAATCAAATCTTAAGATGATTTAATATATATTTCATCTTCAACCAATTGATTTCCTACTATATTTGGACTAATTAAATTGTGAACCAATTGATTTCCATGAACCAAAACCAATTTCAAGCCATTTTTTATTCAACCAAATGATGTATAACATCAAATAATCAAATCATTTTGAAACAATAACGAAATGACGACACAACACGGATGAAAAAGTACAAAAGTGAAGATGTTTCAAGTGAATTCGCTAGCTTTCACGCAAAAGCCACACCAACAACCAATGTTGGCTATATTGAAACACAAAAAATGACATAACAAATAACAAAAAATGACTCTTATATACCGGCTGAATTTTTGTGTCTTATGGGCTTTTGGACTATTTCAACAATATCATAACATCATAATTATCCATAGCATAATAATATCCATAACAATAACACAATTATCCATAGCATAATAATGTCTAATAAATTCAATCTTTTCTTAACTTACATTACTACTGTTAGAACATACATCCAAGTCTAAGCATGGCCTACTCTTGATACTCGTGTTTCACCTTCAGAAGGAAATCGAGTTTTTTGAACTCGTCCTTTTCTCTTTTCATAAGGTGGAGGTAAGACATTCCTTGATACAACATCATTTGGAATTCCAACCCACGGAGATGTATGTGGGACATGATATATCATCCGGCAATACACCAACATCCATTGTTCTAAAAGATAATAATTTGAGCATAACTCATGTAGATATTTATCATCTCTCCTAGTTGGATTCTGCATGTACACTCTGAGAGCGGTTATGACATGCATACAAGGATACTTATCTAAGTCAAAACGCCTGCAAACACAAGTTTTCTTCTCGAAATTTACCAAATACATGATCCCGACTCGGCTAACAATAGTGTATGTACACGTCATCACATTGAGTTCTCTCATTTCCAAGTGAGATGCCCACTTCACACTTACTATGCAATTCATGCTCCACAAATGAAACCAACTTTTGTGAGCTATTTCCCCGATGTTTGTTAAACCACTCTCCTATCTTTTCAATAATCGCATCAATCATGACTAGTAAATATTATTTCCTCGCTTCCCTGAACACATTATTTAACGACTCGACATTATTTATCGTTCCTATGTTGTATCTCACTCCAGAAAAATAACAACGTGTCCATCTATCCACGTCTACACTAGTTTTCAAATAATCAGCCACTGAGGGATATGTACTCTTAAACTCTTCGTACGGTGGGTCAAATTCAGTCGGTGTATAAATATGTGCTAACTCCCCGAATCTTCTTGCAACATTTTCTTTGTGGATGTTTGAAGTCCTTGTTCGCACATTCTGACTTAAGTGAAATATACAAAATCCATGTTGTGCTCTCAGATACACTTCACTAATTGCCTTGACGAGGCTAACATTTCCATCACTAATGAACACCAATTCATCCTCATCTGCTACAACGGTCTTAAACATAGTGAAAACCACTTCCAACTAGCATCTTTCTGATCATCGGCTACCACAAACACCATTGGGTAATGATGATGGTTCAGATCTTGAGCAGTAGCAAATATAAGAACACCGCCGTATGTAGTTTTAAGAAAAGTTGCATCCACAAAAATCACTTTCCTCATGCCGATAAAGACCTCGATAAAAGCTCCCAATGCGATGAATAAATACTTCAACTAATCTTTTCCATCCAAACTAATTTCGTCGTCGTACCTATATTAGATCTCTCCAACACAAAAATATAGAATGTTTTCGTTCCTGCGGGGTTGGGATGTCGAGGAGGGAAGAGACTCGCAGATTCCAAGGAAGGTCATGTCATTATCTTCCTCGGTTCTAGGGTGAGAGAGAGACTCGTAGATCCCGAAGAAGGTCATGTCACTATCTTCCTCGGTTCTAGGGTGAGAGAGAGGTTGCCACGGGTTCCTTTTGCGCCAGTCACAACGGCTAGTAGTCACGTGATCTTTTATGCTCCAACGGTCTTATTTCTATCTGTTGGATCTCATTAGATCCTAACTAGCCTTTAGGATCACATCGCAGCTTTGGTTGACTTTTGATATCCCCGTTGACTTTCCTGGTTGCGAGTTTCCTCGGACCCACAAGCTACCCGCAGCACATGATGTTCCGTACCGTTGCATATGATCCTTCGGACACGCTTCTTACCCGCGGTACGTCATGATGGGTACCGCGGTAAGTAACCTCTCGACCCTATATCGTATCCGTAGTTCACGTTTCCTCGACCCGTTTATTCTTCACGTCCGGTACATGTATCCGTCCATGATTTCCAACCCAACACTTTGTTTTCTCGACCCGATATGAATTCTAGTGGCCTTGATAGGTCTTGATCAATACGATCAACT